>JAMQGT020011995.1:0-29109 GCA_024447675.2 Pterophyllum scalare
TCACAAAAGTGAGTACACCCCTCACATTTCTGCAGATATTTAAGTATATCTTTTCATGGGACAACACTGACAAAATGACACTTTGACACAATGAAAAGTAGTCTGTGTGCAGCTTATATAACAGTGTAAATTTATTCTTCCCTCAAAATAACTCAATATACAGCCATTAATGTCTAAACCAGCAGCAACAAAAGTGAGTACACCCCTTAGTGAAAGTTCCTGAAGTGTCAGTATTTTGTGTGGCCACCATTATTTTCCAGAACTGCCTTAACTCTCCTGGGCATGGAGTTCACCAGAGCTTCACAGGTTGCCACTGGAATGCTTTTCCACTCCTCCATGATGACATCACGGAGCTGGCGGATATTCGAGACTTTGCGCTCCTCCACCTTCTGCTTGAGGATGCCCCAAAGATGTTCTATTGGGTTTAGGTCTGGAGACATGCTTGGCCAGTCCATCACCTTTACCCTCAGCCTCTTCAATAAAGCAGTGGTTGTCTTAGAGGTGTGTTTGGGGTCATTATCATGCTGGAACACTGCCCTGAGACCCAGTTTCCAGAGGGAGGGGATCATGCTCTGCTTCATTATTTCACAGTACATATTGGAGTTCATGTGTCCCTCAGTGAAATGTAACTCCCCAACACCTGCTGCACTCATGCAGCCCCAGACCATGGCATTCCCACCACCATGCTCGACTGTAGCAAGGTCATAGTGGTAAGGTCATTCTGTCATGTCCTGCTGTAGCAGGCAAGGCAGAGGGCCTGCAATGCAGGACACCAGAGGCAAAAACTTTACTGAACATGTTAGCTTTTATTAGAGGGAAGTAGAACATAGGAAGAGCTGGTTGGGGCCAGCAGCACAAGCTTTAACTCCAAAACAAAACATAATGTAACATGGCTCAACTTGACTTGACATGAAACATAAAGCACACAGCAAGAACAGAGGATTTAAACACAATGACCTGACAAGGAACAAACAAGAACATAGACACTATATACACATTAGGTAATGAGGGGAGTGACCGCACGTGGGATCAGAGCTGAACATAATTTCAGAGGTGAGACAAGGGGAAGCAAAAGCTAAACATTAAGTCCAGGGAAGACAAGACTGTCACAATAAAACAGGAACTAACTAAACATGGTAAACACAGACTGATACAGAGGAAACCTAAACGCAACACACAGGGAAACACTGGCAAATCAAACTAAACGCAAGACATGAGACAAAGGACTAAGACATGAGATCAAAACAGACATAAGAACACTGACAGAACTGGAGGACATGGGAAATACAGAAAGGTCTAACTGAAAACCAGGATAACCTAAAATCCTAATTCATAACTCAAAACACAACTCAAAGAAACATGAGGCGCACTAGGCCATTTGGATTATGCATATGATCTCGACAGGTATTGTTCTACTAATGAAGCAGCTTCACTGTTTACTGGATTTACCTCATCCTAATGCAGGGATCCTCAAATCCAGGCCTCGTGGGCCAGTGTCCTGCAGGTTTCTGCTTCAACACACCTGAGTCAAATACAGAAGTCATTAGCAGGACTCTGGAGAACTTGACTGCATACTGAGGAGGTAATTCAGCCATTTGATTCAGGTGTGTTGGATCAGGGACACATCTAAAACCTGCAGGACACCGGCCCACGAGGCCTGGATTTGAGAATCCAACGAGTCCTAATGCAACGTAAGGTTCCTTGTTTCTACTTATATGACAGCATCTGTGTTACTTTCCTTTGGAGTATAAAAACTCATAATATGCATAATATGTGCTCAGTGTTAAAAACCAAAGGAAACGCTCTTATTTCTTATTTTCAAGGCTGAATATAACAGTGAATAACTCTGACAACGTATACACTACAGGTGCTTTAATCTTGTGCTGAGGCTGTAAGATCCCCAGGTGTGCAGCCACATACCCGATGTTTTTAATGAATGCTGCTACAGTATGTTATTGTTATTGTGTGGCTTTATTTTGAACATGTCAACAACAAAAAAAGGCTAAAACGCAAATAAATCAAAATAAAATAAAGTAAAATACAATAATAATGAAAATAATAATAATAATAATAATAAGTCACCCCAAGGCACTTTATATTGTATTGTAATAACCTAGCAATAATACAGAGAAAACCCAGTTTATGCCCTATCCTATGACAATTTCTTCCTGACAATATGTTATATGTATTTGGTTTTATTACCCCAGAAACATGCCAAGAGATATACACATTTATATTCATATATACATACACACACACATACATACACATATACACGTATCCACACACATAGTGTGTAAATAGTGTGAGAGAACATCCAGTCAAAGCCCTGCATCCTCCTTATATCTTGGAAAAAGCATATTTTTGCACTGCCTTTTAAACTGTCATCGCTCAGTCTGTTCACATACAGAGATGCAACAACCTTTCAGTATCGTACGGATACAGGGATGCTCTAAATTTAATTCCCCCCGCAACTGTATCCACCATCTCTTTTAGAAAGCAACTTTAAAATGTTGTCAACAAGTGTGTTGTTTATTCCTTGATATATATAATTTGTGCTGTGTGAAAATGAACCAGCTCAGTGAATTTTTTTTTAATTTTAAGAATAGTGGATTTGAATGCTCTCTGTATCCAGATGCCTTTGCCTCAAACCTCTGCACAATAATCCAAATACAGTGAAATCAGTGAACAGTAGAAAATGTGGAGTGATTTGTGGTCCAGAATGTGTTTTGCTTTACTCAGTACTGTATGAATATAGTTTATGAGATTTCCAGCTTTCTTTGTCGTCTATTATCACTCCAAGAAGCTCATTCTTATGAACTCTTTCAATTTTTGGACCTTGCAAGTTTCTTTGACAATTCCCAAATAACATAATTTTGTCGTGAGTGGTGGTGTGACAGGCAGAAGAGGACCCAAAAGCAGGACCCTGTAGACAGATGTAATCTAAAATGGCTTTATTGCTGTAACAAAAACAAAATGCAAAAATCCTTCTGAGAGCAAAGCAAGGCAAATAATCCCAAGCATGAAGACACGTCAAGGCAAACGGGCAAGGACAGACACACCACCGGGAGAGAAACAAATGACAGCAACACAACGAAGAACTGACGAGAGCACAGCCAATATATACACACCAGGTAATGAGACAATAGGAAACAGCAGGGAGGGAAATGGGAAGCACAACTAAACCAAAAGCACCCGAGCCAAAGACACGCCAAAATAAAACAGGAAGTAACTAATCACAGAGACCATGACTGAGAAACATGAACCGCCATACCATTCCACTTTATAGGTTTGGAGAATCATGTCAGTAGGCCTGCAGCTTGTGAAGTGCTGTCTATCCCCTGTTTTATACAGCACCACAGCTTTAGCTGTTTTCATTTTGTTTGTTACCGAGCTGAGCTGATAGGTTGCAGAGTGGTGGTTCTGGGACCCCTCCTGTGACCTTCTTGACAATTTTCATATCAACATCATTACAGTCGGTGGATGTTTTATATCTACAGTTATTTACAATATCAGTTTTTTTCTCTTTCCTCCACTGCTGTGAGGACTTTAGAGTTAGGATTCCTCTCAATCAAGCTTTCGTTACAGTCTACAGATGGCAGTGGCCCAGGAATTTTTCCTGCCAGATTTGGTTCAACACCTACAAACTGAACACACTGATGAATGCACTTTATTGTTGACTCTGTGCTGAGCCTGCGGTTGTATATTAACTAAAAATCAATCATGGCAGGAGCTGTATGTGTGTGCAATCCCTGTCTGTTTCCTCTCCTTCTGATAGCAGTCATGCTGTGATCAGGTATTGTTGGGAAGGTCAAAATTAGTCACAACTGGTCAGTTGACAAACAAGGTGACACATATTATAGTCATCTATGAATAGGGCCCAAGACAACAAACTCTGATAAACCTGCAACAGAATCACTTAAGGTGACTGATGTTAAATACATGGAAGGTATTTTACATCAGTGGAAACAACGTCATATTTTTCGATTTCACATTGATATGGCTTGGTGGAATATGTTAGCATAAAAAGCTGTTTTTCTCTTTAGATCCTAATAAAATGTCTTCAGCAGCAAGCCTCTCCAGTGCCTTTCTACTGCTACCTGCTCAGGAGATAGTGTACAGTGTCAAGGTCATTTCAACTGATGCAGCCAAATACTGTGCTATGAGAGGAGTGAGACTAGACCACAACAGCAAAGTTGGAAAGGGAACTACAATCATTGTAATTCACTACTGATCACTGTCATGTATGTCACAACCCATACCCTTGAGACATTTAAGGATGCACATAGCCCAACACACTAGTACTAGAATTTCTATCCAGTTTGGTTTAATTATCTAGTGAAATTTATTGTGATTAATTAATTACACTTGTCCTAGTTATGAGTGTGAGGCCAGTGTTGCTCTTCACCATTCTTTCACTTTAAGACTTAGCTAGTATAAGCGGAACATATTCAGCACATGTTAGTCTAGCTAGCATAACTTCTGGTTTGAATTCTCCTCAGAATCCATACTGTCATCATTTTCATACTGTAAAAATAACTACAAAGTGAGCTTAAACTTTCAGAATGATTTATTAACTAAAAAAACTCCACTGTCAGCATCACCATCATTTTGTGGAGCTAGATTGTCAAACCAAAAAAGTTAATTCCCAACCTTTTCATGTTGGGTCTGGGGGGTTCTGGGGTTAATTCTTTTCTGGAAGGATGATGCTTCCTCCATCATAACTCCAGCCCTTTTACAATGCATGTATGCACATAAAAAGTGTGTTTATCAAATGAACAAAGCAGACAATTCAATTCAATTCAATTCAATTCAATTCAATTTAATTTTACATATATAATGCCAAATCGCAGCAGTCATTTCATTTCATTTTCATAGCATACATTTTCATTGTTATGCAGATGATACTCAGCTTTATCTATCCATGAAGCCAGATGACACACATCAGTTAGTTAAACTGCAGGAATGTCTTAAAGACATAAAGGCCTGGATGACCTCTAATTTCCTGCTACTAAATTCAGATAAAACTGAAGTTCTTGTACTCGGCCCCACAAATCTTAGAAACATGGTGTCAAACCAGATACTTACTCTGGATGGCATTACTTTGGCCTCCAGTAACACTGTGAGAAATCTTGGAGTCATTTTTGACCAGGATATGTCCTTCAATGCACAAATTAAGCAAATATGTAGGACCGCTTTCTTGTGTTTGTGCAATACTTTATTGATCCAGCAGGGGAAATTATTAATATTTATAAAATTAGAAACATTCTGTCTCAATGTCATACTTAAAAAACATTTTATTCATTTATTACTTCTAGGCTGGACTACTGTAATTCATTATTATCAGGCTGTCCTAAAAGCTCCCTGAAAAGCCTTCAGCTGATCCAAAATGCTGCAGCTAGAGTACTGACAGGGACTAGAACGAGAGAGCAGATTTCTCCCATACTGGCTTCTCTTCATTGGCTCCCTGTTAAATCTAGAGTAGAATTTAAAATCCTTCTCCTAACATACAAGGTCTTGAATAATCAGGCCCCATCTTATTTTAAAGAGATCATAGTACCATCTCTCCTCAGTAGTGGACTTCACTCTCAGACTGCTGGCTTACTTGTGGTTCCTAGGATACTTAAGAGTAGAATGGGAGGCAGAGCCTTCAGCTTTCAGGCCCATTTGGATACCAGTTTGGATTCAGGAGACAGACACCCTCTCTATGTTTAAGATTAGGCTTAAAACTTTCCTTTATGATCAAGCTTATAGTTAGGGCTGGATCACGTGGCCCTGAACCACCCCTTAGTTATGCTGCTAAAGGCCTAGGCTGCTGGGGGGGTCCCATGACACAGTGTTTATTCACCACTTTGTATTTAATCATTAGTTATTATTAATCTCTGGCTCTCTTCCACAGGGTGTCTTTTGTCCTGTCCCTCTACCCTCAGCCCCAACTGGTCATGGCAGATGACTGCCCCTCCCTGAGCCTGGTTCTGCTGGAGGTTTCTTCCTGTTAAAAGGGAGTTTTTCCTTCCCACTGTCACCAAGTGAAACTTGACAACAATCTTACCTGAGATGTTCAGAGAAATACCATAAATGCATCTACTAAAAGTCTCGGATGAGTTTGAATCTTGGCAATCTTGACCCAACGGTAAAGGTCAGAGGTCAAGTTTTCTGTAAATTTTGTGAATAATAACCTGAGAACAAGCTGACCTAGAATGTTCAAATTCACTCTCTAGATGCATACTGGTCAAGCTAGACCCATCAAACTTTACGCACTTGTTCACTGACTTTATTAGAATGGCACTTTGACACCCCACCCCACCTCATTACAAATTCAAATCAGTCAGGCATTGACACCCAGCAGTGCTCTTGGTATATAACTATAACTTATCAATATAAGGCCTGAAATTATGCATAAACAAACCGTAAAAATAGAAGCCATTGTAATCTTTTATTTTATTTCTGTAATAACATAGTAAATATTTTAAACTCCACAATAAAGGTTTCAGTGTTTATCACCAGATACTACACTTCATGTTTTTAGAGAAACAATATTGTGCCGAATCTTTGCTCAAGCTTTGGCCATTGCATTTGTGTTATGGTAAAAAATCAGTATTTACATCCAGCTGTGTGCTGCAGTTCCCACAAAGCCTTGTTTTGAGGCTTGCACAGATTGACCACTTCTTAGCACCCAAGCCTGCATTGTTCTTCAGAGGATCATTACAAAGATCTTCAAGAATGTGCATTAGGAAAGAACTACTTGAGACTCAAAAAGAAGGTTTCTATTTGAACTCAAGGAAAAGAAGGCAGAGCAGCAACTATTGAACAGGGTTAGGGTTCATTCTTGTAAAAGTTTTAGTGGCTAGCCTGAAGATGTATCTGTTTGTTGCTAGGGTCTGAGAGGCCCATCATTAGGACTGGACACAAAGGTCCAACACAATACTGTGTGGAAACACAGCCCAAAGATTAGACCAGAACTAAGAGACTGCACCTGCTCAGCTTCCTGCACCTAGAGAAGACAGGCCTCCATATTGTTTGGTGCTTTAATTTTATTAAAATAATTTTCATTAGATCCAGGGTTAAACTTTTGTTTTGGGGTCTACATGTTGACCACTATTATATCCTCTTTTGTTTTATGGCCTTAATATACTGAGGAGGTCTTTTCATGGTGGTAAACAAGTGACTTTAAAGGGACAAAATGTCTGTAGCACAATGGGAAGTGGCTTATTTTGATTGTTTTATTTCACAATTCACTGTATACCTGTTAGATTTCCATAACTTAGCTTCCTCTTGTTGTATCATTATCTCAGGAAGGTGTTTTTTTTTTTTGTTGCTCTTTTTTTATTCCTGAGTAAAAAATTTACATGATATCCTGTATCATTAGATCCTAATTAATTCAGTTCCATTTTAATTAATATAGTGTCAAATCACAACAAAATCAGTCAGCAGCCTAGTCATTTCTACAGAATTTCCTGGATAATCTGTAACAATGAGGAACAGACTTGCTGTTATCCAAGTGCACGCTTGTCTCGCTTTAGAGGCACCAACTGATTCTGCTATTCATGAAGCTATATGAATGGCTGATTAGTAAATTACCTTCCATCATCCATCCATTTTCTTCTGCTTAACCTTTTCAGGGTCGCGTGGGGGTGGGGGCTATCCCAGCTGTCATAGGGTGAGAGGCAGGGTACACCCTGGACAGGTCACCAGCCTGTTGCGGGGCTACTAAATTACCTGTAAAGCTAAAGTTTGCATACACTGGAACCGATTCGCACCGACATGGAGACCACAGGAAGTGAGTGACATTTGGTGACTTCAACTGAACACAGCTGACAATGTGACGTGGGCAGGACCCAAAATAAACCTTTCTCAGCTTCCAGGTGAGTGACTGAAGCAACTACAAATGAGAGTGAAGAATACTGTTGCTTGACATATGACATCATAGTAAATATATTAGAGGGTCTCCCAGGCAACTGGAGCCCGGGATGTCCACAAATGACTAGCCTCAGCTTCAAAGCAATGTGCGATGAGAGAATTGCTTCCAGTGTGGAAGCAGCTTTAGTATTGTGTTGGTTCAATGCTAACTACCAAATTCCACTTCCATTCACTGAGCTTTAAGGATAAAGTGCTCTCCCTCTCTTAATATATTCTATTTGAATCCACAAACCAGCTAGTTCATTGCATTGCAATTGCATTCTCTTTAAGACTCCTGAAATAGGTAGCTTTTGTTCAAGTTTTCTTATAGGTGCCTGTGAAGAGGTGCTATAAATCAGCAGTTCAACAACTGGGGTCAAGGAGCACACAAGGAACAACAACAACATCTTTCTCATAGGGCAGATCTCATAGGGTCTGATTAAAACATGTCTGCTTAGCACTGGCTTAATAGGAAGCAATTTGAGTACTGCAGGAAGTGTGACATTTTGAAAAATATGTTCCCTTTTTTAAGCTTAGATCAGTAGACTGGTACCAGTTATACCTGACAACATATGAAGAAAAGCTTACAGGTGGTGAGCTTAGGTAGAAACAAAATAAATGCAGCTTTATTAAATACTGTACATACAAGAAAATGAAAGCCACAGCAATCAGACTACTGATACAGTCGCTTTCGGCTGCACACACACACACACACACAGATATATATATATATAGATATATAGATATATAGATATAGATATATAGATATAGATATAGATATATATAGATATATATATAGATAGACATATACATATATATATATATATATATATATATATATATATATATATATATATATATATATCAAATTCCACACTCGCCCTGTGGCTGTGTTTGTTGTCCTCCATGCTCAGGTCCTCTACCAGAGGCCTGGGAGTGGAGCTTGAGATTAAACAGTATCTTAGCTGGTCGTAGGACTGTGCTCTTCTGGACAGAAATTTCAGATGGAATCTGCTGGAGCCACTCTCCCAGTTTGGGTGTTCCAGTTTCCACGGGAGATTTCGTCATGTTAAAAGGCTCATAGGGGGTCATCACGAATGTGGAAATGGTCACTGCAAGAGCACTTAGATGTAGAAAAAAGTGCTTGTGTGATTGTGTGTGAATGAGACATGTTACATACACACACAGACACACACATACACACACACAAAATAAAGAAGATGATAATAGCCTGGCAGAATGTCAGCATACATTTACACTGTTTGCTGTTGGCAACCTACAAAACCACATCATAAAGGTTCACAGCTACAACTCAACTTTATCCATTCATTATGTGCTTCAGCCATTCTTGGTGTGCACGGGTGTCGAATCATTAACTGGAATTGTGTTGCCTTAGGAAAGGCTGATAACATCCAATAAAGCCATTTAGTGTGTCTCACTCACCTGTTGGTTTACAGTAACACTCCGCCTCACATCTATTAACTTCCTATTGCTTTCCATTGTTTGTGAGCCAGGGCACAATGTAATACAATGAGGAAAACCTACAACAACATCAATAAAATTGTAATGATTTAAAATTGTAACTCTTAAAACTCCAATAACTGTATGGTAAGCAGGCACTATGCAGTTACTACAGTGAAGAATATGAAAGCTGGATCCCAGCTGAGAGGTGGGCAGGCTGGATAGGCCTTCAGTCTATCACAGACGTCTATCACAGTCTATCACAGTCTATCACAACAGGATGCAACAGGATGGTCAGTGTCCTTAGAAACAAGACAACACATTTAAATTTCACCCTGTTAACCAGGCTGACGTATAAAACTGTCCAGCCATCACTTAGAAATAATGGTTAGGTCCCGTCCTGATCACGAGGAGGACTGGTTGCAACCCACACTGCCACAGTAGCAGTGATGCACAAAAGGCAGGGGTACTTAAGCACTGACAAAGGTTAGTAGGAGTGTTTACATTGTGTGTGTGTGTGTGTGTGTGTGTGTGTGTGTGTGTGTGTGTGTGTGTGTGTGTGTGTGTGCGTGTGTGTGTGGTCACTTGGTTTTGTGATGATCCACTTGAACTCAGAGATCCCCTCTTTTTCCTGACAGGGTCTTGACCAGTTTCTGACCTCAGGACCACTAAGTTCAAAGTTCTAATGTGTGTTTGCATCCAGCATTTCTACTTTAGTCACACTACTATAGAATAAGCCTGCAGCAGATTGCTCTTTGCTTTAGTTTTTTATTTTACTTTTCTTAGGCTAACACGGAGCACACTGAGCTGGAAATGTGAATTTAATGCCTCTCGGGTCCTTTAATGGTCACTATAATGAAATGCCAACTGAGGCAGTGACAAAGTTCAAAGAAAGAAAGAAAGAAAGAAAGAAAGAAAGAAAGAAAGAAAGAAAGAAAGAAAGAAAGAAAGAAAGAAAGAAAGAAAGAAAGAAAGAAAGAAAGAAAGAAAGAAAGAAAGAAAGAAAGAGTAATTATGTCTTTACATCTTTTGCACAGTTGCACAGCAGAGTGTAATCACCATAGCTTATTGCTAAACTCAAAACTATTGAATTTGCTAGTTTCCTTAGCTTGCAGCTAAAAATAAGAAACTTTGACTTGGTAAAAAAGCCCCAAACTGTTTAAATCAGGTCAGCAAATTGGACGGAAACCTGTTTCCACATCAATAGAAAAGACATATGTGTTGTTGTCTTCTCTGGTATAGTTCTATAATTTTGTGAGCAGTAAGTCTGAAGTCACTACAGTTTGTTTCCTGTGTTTCCAGGTCATCTTGTGATTCCTACAAATTGTGTTTGAACAATGAAACCAACGACATCTGGCTATTGTCCCTCAACACTAACTTGAGCAACAACATTATAAAAATAATGAACTGCAAACAGTTTGCTCAAGAGTCAATTCCAACCTGATCACACACGCTAACAAACTGCCCAATGTTTGGATGAATAATAACATGAATCCATGTATAAAGAAGGTACATGATACATTGTCATCACAGTCTTATCCTAACAGGCTTTGAAGTTTCTTACTCACATTAAATTTGTCTTGAAGTCTGGACAAACATTAAAGGGAATAATCCCTCTCACTGGAGTGAACAACTCATCAATCACTGACACTGGTGTGTGTTAGACTTGTTAGCATTTTGCCTGGAGCCCTTGAGGTGGCTGTCCAAGTTACATAAGCATGCTGCATGGCAAACATTTGTGCTAGATAAAGAAGCCCTTGAAAGCTGTGAATCCACCTGTATACTGTTTGTTTTCTCTCAGAAGAGCTCCCACTCGCTGTCTGACAGTGGTCAAATATACAAGTGTTGCCAAACACCGCTCGGTGTTTACAATCTACACAAGTACTTTGCTTCTCTCAGTATCTATTTGTACATGAACATCATCAGCAGGCAGGCAGCAGTCAGTCACCGTACGAGAAGAACTAGTTGGATAATTAAATAGCTTTGGAATCCCTGGAGAAAACAGCAATCTGACATTTGCACCTTCTTCATACTCTGATCAGTCACCTGAAAAAGTAGCCAGTGCTGGAACTTAGTTAGTTAACTTTACAAGTCCGAGGCCTAATAACTTCTTATTAGTGATCATGACTCACTACAAGTGGTAGTTTCTCTGTGCTAGCATAAAAAGGATTTGTTTGGCAGCACTCGTTAGATTGACCGATACTCAGAACAATGGGAAAGTCCAAGGAACTCTGTGACACCCTAAGAAGGAAAACTGTAGATTTACACAAGTTGGGAAGGTCTCTTGGAGCCATTTAAAAAAAAAAAAAAGCTAAAAAAAACTGCAGATTCCAAGATCATCAGTTCAAACAACTGTAAATAAGTACAAGTTAGACCAATGTGTCACCACGTTGCCAGGGTCTGGAAGAAGACCTAAACTGTCACCCACAGATGAGAGGACATTGGTTAGGATGTTCAGGAACAACCCAGGAACCACCTGGCTGAATCCTGCCAGAATCTGGAAACTGCTGGAACACCAACATCCCTGTCCACAGCACTGGGGATGTGTTGCTGCCAACACTGCACAAGAAAGTGAACAGAATAATGAAGAAGAAGGACTACCTCCAAATTCTTCAACTTCACCTAAAAGCAACAGCCAGAGGGGTGAAACCTGGGTACAACTGGGTGTTCCAAGAGGACAATGGATCTCAAAAGCACACATCACAATTGGTTTTGATAAAGCAGACTAAAATTAAGCTCCTGGAATGGCCTTCCCAAAGCCCCAACCTCAACCCTACTGAAAATTTGTGGACTACTCTTAAAATCCAGGTCTGTGCCAGGAAACCAACTAATTGAAATTACCTTACCAATTCTGACAAAAAGAGTGGTCAAATATCCAGCCAGAATTATGCCAGTTTGCAAGTTATGCAAGTTTGTTGATGGCTACCAAAAGCATCTAGTTGCTCGCAACTTGCTAAAGGACATTTAACCAAGTAGTAGTGGGGGATCATGCAAATATTTGAGCCTGTATGTATACATTTGACCCTGTGTGGATTACAGAAAATCCAAAATAGAAAAGTAGAATAGTTGAATAGAAAATTATGAAGCAGAGATGACTGAGATTGGATAAAAAACTCCAAAAAAAAATGTGACTACAGACCCCCAAGTCCAGACTTTGTAGTGATTTTTCTGTGGACTAATATTATCAAGTGTACTTGCTGTTATTTACACATGTGGCTGCTAGAGTCATAAAATTTGGGCTATTATCTTCTAAGGAGGATGCATTAACTTATATCTGCAAGTAGGAAATTGAGCTTAATGATTTCTCTCTTGATCCTTCTAAAAGGTTTTTCACATTTGATGCTGGCATATGCTTCATGCTGCACACAAGGACACATACACAAATACACTCCATCTTTTCTTTTTAATATAGAACACAAAAGGCATGACACTCCAGCTGTGTAGCAAATATGAGCTCCATTGTGGGATAAAGAAACAGTACAACTTTTTGCTTTCAGCTCCATCTAATGAATAATAAAAAGCTCTCTCTCAGTCTCTCTTTCTCCCTCTCAGTACAGAGCAGTACATTAGACACAAATAGTGTAATTCAGGGGGTCTGTTTGTTGAGGTGGATAATATGCCTCATACTGGTGCCTGCTGTCACTCAGGTCTGTGCTTTGTGTGTCTTCAGGCCAGTATTGGCACAGTTACTGATTTTAACTTTCTGAAACCATTGCAAACTTTACCTGACTTGTTATCCCTGATTAGAAAACTTTCAGAGAGGCATGATCTAGGGGCCAGTAAGCTATGGTGCGCAAGCAGTTCACCTGAAAGGCACTTTATATTGCTAAGGTAAAGACCCTACAATAATACAGAGAAAACCCAACAGTCGAAACGACCACCAACAAACATTTGGTGACAGTAGGAAGGAAAAACTCTCTTTTTCTTTTTTAGCCTGTCATTTCTGACAGTTTTTCCAATCACAATGATGGTCTGAATGCACTGTTGTACAGAACATATTTGCTTTTACAAGAAGCTCTCTATAAGTTTTCTATAGGCTCCTCTTGTTTTAATTTCTATTTTTGTCCACAGCAGACTGCAGGTCTGACAGGCAAGGGTAAGAAGGAGAGAGAAAGAGAGAAAAAATAATGAGAGAGGGGTAGATACACATACATACACATATTCACACACACACCCACACACACATATATGTGTATATATTATTATATACAGTATATATACAGTGTCTTGTGAAAGTATTCGGCCCCCTTGAACTTTTCAACCTTTTGCCACATTTCAGGCTTCAAACATAAAGATATAAAATTTTAATTTTTTGTGAAGAATCAACAACAAGTGGGACACAATCGTGAAGTGGAATGAAATTTATTGGATGTGTCAAACTTTTTTAACAAATAAAAAACTGAAAAGTGGGGCGTGCAATATTATTCGGCCCCCTTGCGTTAATACTTTGTAGCGCCACCTTTTGCTGCAATTACAGCTGCAAGTCTCTTGGGGTATGTCTCTATCAGTTTTGCACATCGAGAGACTGAAATTCTCGCCCATTCTTCCTTGCAAAACAGCTGGAGCTCAGTGAGGTTGGATGGAGAGCGTTTGTGAACAGCAGTCTTCAGCTCTTTCCACAGATTCTCCATTGGATTCAGGTCTGGACTTTGACTTGGCCATTCCAACACCTGGATACGTTTATTTGTGAACCGTTCCATTGTAGATTTGGCTTTATGTTTTGGATCATTGTCTTGTTGGAAGATAAATCTCCGTCCCAGTCTCAGGTCTCTTGCAGACTCCAACAGGTTTTCTTCCAGAATGCTCCTGTATTTGGCCCCATCCATCTTCCCATCAATTTTGACCATCTTCCCTGTCCCTGCTGACGAAAAGCAGGCCCAAACCATGATGCTGCCACCACCATGTTTGACAGTGGGGATGGTGTGTTCAGGGTGATGAGCTGTGTTGCTTTTACGCCAAACATATCGTTTTGCATTGTGGCCAAACAGTTCGATTTTGGTTTCATCTGACCAGAGCACCTTCTTCCACATGTTTGGTGTGTCTCCCAGGTGGCTTGTGGCAAACTTTAAACGAGACTTTTTATGGATATCTTTGAGAAATGGCTTTCTTCTTGCCACTCTTCCATAAAGGCCAGATTTGTGCAGTGTACGACTGATTGTTGTCCTATGGACAGACTCTCCCACCTCAGCTGTAGATCTCTGCAGTTCATCCAGAGTGATCATGGGCCTCTTGGCTGCATCTCTGATCAGTCTTCTCCTTGTTTGAGATGAAAGTTTAGAGGGACGGCCGGGTCTTGGTAGATTTGCAGTGGTCTGATACTCCTTCCATTTCAATATGATTGCTTGCACAGTGCTCCTTGAGATGTTTAAAGCTTGGGAAATCTTTTTGTATCCAAATCCAGCTTTAAACTTCTCCACAACAGTATCTGGGACCTGCCTGGTGTGTTCCTTGGTCTTCATGATGCTCTCTGCACTTGGAACAGAACCCTGAGACTATCACAGAGCAGGTGCATTTATACGGAGACTTGATTACACACAGGTGGATCCTATTTATCATCATCAGTCATTTGGGACAACATTGGATCATTCAGAGATCCTCACTGAACTTCTGGAGTCAGTTTGCTGCACTGAAAGTAAAGGGGCCCAATAATATTGCACGCCCCACTTTTCAGTTTTTTATTTGTTAAAAAAGTTTGACACATCCAATAAATTTCATTCCACTTCACGATTGTGTCCCACTTGTTGTTGATTCTTCACAAAAAATTCAAATTTTATATCTTTATGTTTGAAGCCTGAAATGTGGCAAAAGGTTGAAAAGTTCAAGGGGGCCGAATACTTTCACAAGACACTGTATATATACTGTATAAATAATATATACACATATATGTGTGTGGTGGGTGTGTGTGTGAGGGCAACCTGATCCTGCCCTAACTATAAGCTTGATCACAAAGGAAAGTTTTAAGCCTAATCTTAAAAATAGAGAGGGTGTCTGTCTCCCGAATCCAGACTGGGAGCTGGTCCTACAGCAGAGGGGCCTGAAAGCTGAAGGCTCTGCCTCCCATTCTACTCTTGCTGTAAATACCTTAGGCACCAAAAGTAAGACAGCAGTCTGAGAGCGAAGTGCTCTTTTGGGGTGATACGGTACTATGAGGTCTTTAAGATAAGATGGAGCCTGATTACTCAAGACCTTGTATGTGAGGAGAAGAATTTTAAGTTACATTCTGGATTCAACAGGGAGCCAATCAAGAGAGGCCAATGTGGGAGAAATATAAACGCTTTTTGGGAAGCTTTTAGGACAGTCTTATAGTAATGAATTACAACACTCCAGTATAGAAGTAATAAATGCATAAATTAAATTTTCAGCATCACTCTGAAACAGGATGTTACTGGAGGCCAAAGTAATGCCATCCAGAGTAAGTATCTGGTTTGACACTGTGCTTCTAAGATTTGTGGGGCCGAGTACAAGAACTTCAGTCTGATCTGAATTTAGAAGCAGGAAATTAGAGGTCATCCAGGCCTTTATGTCTTTAAGACATTCCTGCAGTTTAACTAATTTGTGTGTGCCATCTGGCTTCATGGATAGATAAAGCTGAGTATCATCTGCATAACAATGAAAATACAATGTAAATGTAATGAAAATTATTGCCACCTTAAAAGCTATAGAATATAGATAGATAAATCTGTGGTCTGTATAAGTAAGAAACATATTTGATAATAATGATAGTAATAATAACGTGGCTCCGGCAGTGGCTGAAGCAACAGCTAGGGTTTAGGAAGACTTTGGTAAGGCCATGGAAAAAGACTTTCGGATTGCCTTGAAGCAATTATGGCAAAACATCAGGCGACTCAGGAGAATGGATTGTAACATTCTCTGCATAGCATGTAGCGCATATAGTTGCTGGCTTCAACTGAGGATACTTTGGCTCCCCTCAAAAGGAAAGCCTCAGATCAGAAGTGCCTGACTACATGGTATAGCTCACAAATGCACAGCTTAAAGCAGATAACCCATAAGCTGGAGAGGAAATGGAAACTGACTAATTTAGAAGGTTGCCATTTAGCCTGGAAAAAATCCCTCTGTAAAGTTAGGACATCTTACTATTCATCACTAATTGAATAAAATAAGAACAATCCCAAGTTTCTTTTCAGCACTGTAGCCAGGCTGACAAAGAGTCAGAGCTCTGCTGAGCATTCATAGTTATTTCCTTGTGTATGTTTCATGAACTCACACTGCCGTTACTTGCTCCTCAATTGGTTTTCCACCCTGTTTGATTCCCCATGTATGATGTCGCTGTCTTTTGAAAGATTTGAGTTTTGTACATTTATTCTGCCATCTGCTGCCCTGCATTCTGTTCCTCTTCCTATGAAATTTGTTACAATGCTGTATGTGCAATAACCTCTGAAGTAATGAAAATATAACTGTGTGCCTGTTTGCGTACCCCCTCTGATGCCCCCACCACCACCATCACCACCACATTCTCTCTGCTCTCTGTCTCTCTGTTTGCTTGTATTCAGTCTAAAAGACACTGTCATGTGAACACAGATCATATTTGAGTATTTGAGGCCATTTCCACTTTTCTCATAAAATGAAAGAGCTTTTCTTCCTCTACTGGAATGAGTCCAGGAGCTTTTCAATAAAGCAGAGTTGACAAAGGCCTTCATAACACTCTTTCATTCAGGTTGGCAAAACGACACAGTGAAACTCAAAGAAAAGGAAATAAAGGCAGGGGAGCAAAATTCAATTCAGTCAGTGTCAGAAGTCACGCTTCATGAGGCTGTGTATGAATGGTAACTGCACACAGTCAGAGGCGTGACAGGGCATCATAAACAGACTCAACAAAAGAAATAAAACAATCACTCAGGGATTAGTGCTTAGCATCTGGGCTTCAGTGCACATGTGTGTATGTGGCTGTGTTGTCCACTGTGCTGTGCTTGGTTAGCCAGTTACACTAGTTGTCTTATGTCTTAGCATCTTACCAGCTGAGTGGCCCTGGCTAATCTATGTGGGCACTGAGCCATTCACCTTGGCATCAGCAGATGACGACTCCGGTCTGTTGACATCAAGCTTGTTTGTACTGTGGAGCTACAGTGAAGACCTGCTGGGTCCCATTGGGGAAGGGTTTGGCAAAGTTTACTGTCAAAAGAGCCATTTGTGAGCAATTTTTGCCCAAATATTCTGTACATTCTACGTGTCTGCAGCCAACTATTATTTGGTATTTTGCAACAATATAACTATTAAGCATATTGTGGAGACTTGGACACAAATTCAGAGGACAGTAGTCAGGATTTCACAAACTGGACCACACACCCATGACAAAAAGGGGAGATGCGCACACGAACGTCAATTAAAAAAATGTTTATTTTAAATTAAAGGAACAATGGCAGAACTTAAACTAACCATGATTTGTGTATGCAAGCTCCAGGTGGACTGTGGGTCTAAACCACACAGCATAAGGTGGCCTCCAGCTCTTGGTTTGCCCTCTCCATCTATCTATTAGTTGATTAGTTGAATCCAGAAGAAAGACTAACCTCTGGCAGTGCAGAGTTCTTTCCAGACCCGAGAGGTGACTCGTGGGCCTCAGTCCAACACAGTGTCAACTGGGATGTCATGCAGTCTGAAGACATGATCCGTGAACAGTTGGGTAGTGTTTAAGGCAGAAGGTGGAGCCACAATTTGGGAGAGCCACAAAGTGCACAGCCTTTAAAAAAAACAATCCACAATAGTCAGTATGTTGGTATTACCCTTAGATGATGGCAGCCCAGTGACTAAGTCCAAAGTGATGTGGGACCATGGTTGGCCTGGTACAAGCAGCAGAATCAACAGGATGGGTGGTTGAGGACTTGTTCCTGGTACAGACTGGGCAAGTGGTACTCCCGGACATCATTAGCCAATGATGGCCACCAAAACATTCTCCAGAGGAATGAGATGGTCCAGTTCTGACATGAATGACAGTGAAATTTGTCTGTGTGCCCAGTGAATTACCTGAGACCTCACAGAACAGGGAACATAAAGTTTGTTGGGGGTGGTCTGTCTCCATAATTGGGCTCCTTTTCCTGGGATGACCTGACCAGAGACTCAATCTCCCAGGAGGGAGGTAGGATAGGTTCTGGTTCTTCAGGTGTTTCTGAAGCGGAGAACTGCTGGGAGAGGACATCCAGCTTGAAATTACAGGAACCTGGATGGTAAATGATAATGAAATTGAATCATGTAAAGAAGACAGCCCACTTGGCATGTTGGGCATTTGGTTGTTTGACAGGCTGCAAGTAGGCCAGGTTCTTGTGGCTGGTCTATATATAACGAATGGCAGCACTGAGCCCACGAGCCAGTGTCTCCATACTTTCAATGTCATTTTCACCACCAGGAGATCTCAGTCATCAACATGATAATGCTGTTCTGCAGGGGACAGGCAGCAGGAGAAAAGGGGACAAGGATGCATTTTATCATTGTGGTGCTGTGACAGATTTGCACCTACGCCAGTGTCAGATGTATCGTCCTCCATGATGAACCCCCAACTGGTCACGGGAGTTGACTGTCCATCCCTGAGCCTGCAAGAGGTTTCTTCCTGATAAAGGGGAGTTTTTCCCTTCCCACCGCCAAGTGCTTGCTCATTGAACTGCTTGGTGGTGTCTGATGAGATGAGACTCTGACGTGAGGCAAACAGTTGTTTGAGGATCTCAAATGCACCCTGAGCTTCATCACTCCAGCAGAAAATGACCTTCGGAGAGGTGACTGAGGTAAGACACACAGTAATCTTGCTAATGCTCCTAATAAAGTAACACCCTTGAATTTGGTAAACCCTAGGAACTGCATCTGTTGTAATATTTGACAAACATATTGCTTGTGTTCAGCGAGAGTCCTGGAAAAGATGAGAATGTCATTGAGATTGAGAAAGACAACCTGCTTGAGGAAGTCCTGAAGAACATTGTTCACGAGTGACTGGAAAAAGGCTGGGTTGGTGAGGTCAAAGGGCATGACAAGGTACTCAAAATGCCTGAGGTGAGTGTTAAAAGCAGTTTTCCATTCATCTCCTTCTCTAATCTTTACCAGATGGTAGACATTCTTTAGATCCTGTTCCAGCTGTCATTGGCCATGTTGCAAAGGTACTTCTTCGTGGCCTCCCGTTTCAGTTTGGAAAGGCTGAAAATGCAACTAGTAGGTAGAGTTGCTCTGGGTAGCAGCTCCAGCATACAGTCATGGCTGACTGAAGAAAGTGAAGAAAGGGGGAAAGGTCTCTGCGGAAGACTTCTTTCAGATGCTTACACTCTGAATGGATCTAGAGGCTCCGCCTTTGCTCACAGGGTGGAGAAGCTGACCACAACCCCACCTCATGGCAATGAGTACTACTGTCAATTAGTTTCTGGCAACACCAGTCTGTTGAGGGGTTATGGCATTTTAACCATGAAAAACCAAGCACGAGCGGTGTGTCAGGTGCATCATAAATCTAGATACTCATGTACTCACTGTGATTGCGGGAGAAGATAAGGTGGACTGGTATGGCATGATGAGTCAGTTGGGCTAGGATGTTTCCATTGAGAGCTCATATTTTGAGGGCTGATGTGAGGGTCTCAAAAAAACTCTGATCCGCTCCAGAATCCACTATTGCTTGGATTGTAAAATAGTCTGTTTGGGTTCTTAGTGTTGCAGATATTAACCCTTTAATATCGAACCTGTCATTGGCGACCGAACGTACTTCAAATGTCCTGCCATTTGTGGACTTCTGGCAACAACTACCTTAATAACCCTGTATTGGGTGTGCAATGCAATTTCTCTTAAGAAAACTGACTATAGTTTGATAAGATATACTTTATTTTACCCAGATTTTGAAAGTTGTTGCAATAGTTAATACTACTTTTTCTATAACACTGCTACTGTTTCCACTGCTACTACTAGTATTATTATTATTAATAATAATAATAATAATAGAGATAAATGATACAAGAAGTGACAACAATAATTATGTGAAAGAGCTAAGTGTGCTCAGACCATTGTTAATACAACATCACAGATTGCCAAGCACCTGTGAAAACAGCATGCTAATGTGTTTTATGCACAGTGCTACCCAATTGTGTCAAGCTGCATCTTCATGCTAAGCTGCTCAATAGTTTGTGAACTACATTCCTAGAAAGTGAATAATCAATTAAGCTATTAATTTCCCATTAAATCCATATTAGTCTCTCTGTGTTAACCCTGTGACAGGTTGGTGCCCTGCACAGCGGCCCTGAATGGGATAAGTGGGAGTGGATGGATGGATGGATGGATGGATTTTTCTCTAATCCTTTCATTAAGGTCTTTTGTGTCACCTGAAACAAACCAGATGTCTGGACATGAACCTGTAGACATGTGCTTTGCACAGCAGCTATCAAAAGGGCAAAGGTTTACTTGTGTGTAAGAAGACTGTACCAGGTAAATTAAATGGGACACACTGATTGCCGACTAAATTAAAGGAAAAATACAAACTAAAATATTAAATAGGGTATTAAAAATATGCTTCCTCTTTTGCCCCAAATTCTCACACCCACTCCCTACTGAATCCTTCCAAACATCCAGTATGAGCTTGGAATAAGTTTGAAGATTTGAGGTGGCGCTGTCTTTTGTAACAAAGTGTGGATGTGCATGTTTGAAAACTAAGCTAATCCCCCATTATGATTTATCTGAGTCCGCCTCAGGCCTAGCCTTTCAGCCTGTTCTCTGCAGAGCTTTCTGAGCTCTGTGTTTGCATGAATGAGGACCACAGTGTCTGGAACTGGCTGCCATTAGCCTGCCAATCAATTTGTTTAACTCCCCAGGCGAGGGCAGTGATTGGTGGACCCTGCACACACACTCCCTTCCTGCCAACAAAGCAGCCCATATGCCCTCCCAGCAGGGGCCAGCCCTGATATGGGGCCCATGCATTTACAGACCCAGTTATAGGAATCTGGAGCTAACAGGATGAAAAGACAACCATCAGTGAATTGAATCTCTGAGCAGATGAAGTGGAATGCATATTCAGGGTGTCACTCATGCTCCAAGTCTGCACCTCCACTCCACAGCCCACAGCCACGTAAGTCTGCTGACAGGGACTAAACACTTTGAGGAGCATGGTGGGACAAAACCCTCTGAATTAACCAAGTTAAATGATGAGGTCATTATTGTAGCTGCATCCCTCACCCGTAAAAACGTGTTTGTTCATCACAGCATTCTTCTGAACAACTAAAAATAAAGATAAGTATTTTTGTGGGCTTTTTGTGATGATTTTCTGATTGGGTGGTGAAGGATTATATTTTTAACAGTGACATTTTAAAACAATATTATACAAATGCATATACAGACTTTCTAGAGACTTTGTAAAGAAAAATGACACAAACATTAACATGAGTGAATTGTAGTGGGACTGGCTTTCAGACTGAATCACAATATGAAATCATTGTTGCAAACGTTGTTCGACGTTGATACAATAATATAATCTAGATAAAAGTGATTTGGATTGGATTAAATCTTCAAAACAGGCTGCTGAAAAAGACAAAGGGATCCTGTAATCAGAGTCTCATCTTTGCTTTGCTCTGGATCAAACGTCCAGATGGTGTGGTTCAAAACTTTTATTTAGGATTGGGATACATTTGAAAAACATGGGTTATTTTAATTCCGTTGAATTTTTTTCTTTTGAGGGTGACATGATAAGAAATGACAAAAGGGACTTTTTCTTCTTTTATTTTCTTTATCTGTTTAAATGCTATATGGACTGGCTCTTATTTTTACACTCTTATACAACACGCCTCCTTCCCCCACTCATACAAGCACTTTCTATCTAACATTCGCACTCTTATCGGGACCAACTTTGGGTTCAGTATCTTGCCCAAGGATACTTTGGCATGCAGACTGGAGCAGCCAGGAATCAAACCACCAACCTTCTGATTAGCTGCTGACCTGCAGTGCCTCCTTCTATGACAAAAATCAGCTGCAGGCTGAGTACACACAGTGACTGTAACAGTAGATGCTCTCACACTGGCAACAGTGCAGCGTTGTTAGAAATCCATTGTATTCATTGTATGTTAATGCCACACAATATTTTATCTATGCATTAGAAATTAATCTCATCATTGGGTCAGTTCAGCTTGGATTAGGGTTCATGATACTGTTAGGATTTCCTATTATACCCCAGAGACATATTTCAGTCATTCTAATTGGGTGTTGAAAGCTCTCTAATAATATTTTTTGGATTAGTAAAAGCCAATTACAGTCTAAGCACCAAAACATATTGAACCCAGTGGATGTGAGGGGATTTACAGAGCAGATTTGTCTTCCCGTACCGTCGCTTTTACATCTGTGTGCCATTTAATGCCTGTAACTCATCACAAAGCTGATTGTTTTCACCCAACAAAACTATTTGGAAATAGTTATTAATCTCCCTCCCCAGTGGAGTCTATTTTGCTCAGACATAATCTGCCGGAGTCTGATTGAGCTGCATAATCCCAGCCCCTCCAGAGTCTATTGGATGTCTCTGTTGGTGGCTGGAAATGTGACCCCACCCCCGCCTCCTCTGGCGTAGCTTCTCTACTGTATGAGTCTGCCCTGGGGGCTAAACAATATGCTCCTATTTTTTTTTTCTTTTTTAATTAATCAGAACCTAAATCTGTGTGTCTGAGAGCAGAGCTGCTCTGTCTGATGATGCTTCTCACAGATTCTGCTGGATCTCTGCATGGATTGCTTACTCTCTCCTTCATGTTTATCTTCTTCCTCTGGTTCTCTTACCTCAACTTCTTCCATTTCCCTTCTTTGTCTTCCTTTCTTTTTCTGACTTGCTTTTTTCACTCTTGCATTTCCACCTTGCTTTCTCCCAATTATCTTCCTTCTGTCTTTTCCTTTTATTCCACTGCCAAACACCCATTCATTCTATCTGCCCCCCACCCCCACCACCACCCCCCATGCCGTCTTTCAACTTTTCGGTCATTTCTTCCTCCTTTTTCTGCAACCTAGTACCACAACAGGAGCTGATTCAGGGTCAGTGGTTTTTATTCCTGGTTGTTCTAAACAGTAAACGGGTAAGTGCATAACTGAGCCTAAATCATCATCTGCAGCTTCTCTGTGACACTGTGCAGCCGTTGGAGATGCACTGACGTGGAAGTGAGTGACAGCTGGGCTGGTCCAGGAATGAATGGAGGATCAATGACACATATCAACAGACAGCTCTGAGCTGTGGGAGGGGAGGAGGGACCTGTGTGTGTGTGTGTGTGTGTGTGTGTGTGTGTGTGTGTGTGCGTGCGTGTGTGAGAGAGAGAAGAGAGAGAGGCAGTGAAAAAGTGTTTAAGTGAACATAATTCTAATAAACGCCTGATCGACTGCTGTGTGACACAATCTATTAAATACAAAGAAAACGTTATTGAGTAAGGTTTATATTTGTGTTGTGTCAAGTGAGTTTAATTTATTATTTTTAATTTAATAAACCATGTTTTAAAAAGAGAATATAATTATATATTGTCAGTACTTACTGTTTAACCAGCAGCCAAAACACAAAATATATAAATTGGAAATTACAGAAAACTAAATAAATGGCAAGCCAATTGTGTTTTGTTTTGTTTTGATACAGGAAAGTTTAATTTTGTGGTCACTGTACAGATTCTATATAAGAGCTAGTTAGAAGGTTGCAGACTGCAGAGTGGTCTGTCAGACATTAGCCTTAAAGAAAGGGACCCCCTTCGTTCTGTCAGTCCCTCCTTACAGCACATCAGTGAGCGCCCTCTTCTGGTCACAATGGCACAGCACTGCTTGGTCAAACCTTTATTCCAGGGGTGCAGCATATGACTGAGGGCCATCAAAAGTAAGTGGACCTAGTATGTGTAATGTCTCTGCTGAGAGGGATTTCTGTCCATAATTTTCATTTATCTTGTGGTTTATATTTTTGAACCAGTGGTTCAAAAAGGTGTCTTCTTGTCATGAACTAAGGATCAATGAAATGTACAGTAGTGCACTCTTTCCTCATCTTCCTCAGGCCCACACAAAATGTTGCCCAGGGCCCTGTCTCCATTCAACATAATTATTGATAGTTGCTTCAGTTGCTCACCTCAGAGTTTAGAAAACTTTTACTGCCCCCCATTCCTACAAGCCAGCACATGGTCCAGTCACTACATCACTGCTGTCTGTTCCAGTGTGGACTACGCACAAGGCAACACGTGTTGATTCGAAATCACTAATTCAAAATGAAAATGAAGTCCAAGTAGGCCAAATCGCTGAACCTCAATTGCAAATTGATTTTTCAGTAGGGAAATAAGTGCAGACATTTTTTATTATTATTATTTCTAAAGTGATACTATTCTATGGAAAAGCATACCAAACCATGTTTACCACTGTGCAGCACCCCTCTTCTTTTCACACCAGTTTGCAAAAGTCTGGGACCTGAGGAGACCAGCTGCTGGACTTTTGGGAGAGGAATATTGTCCTATTGTTGTCTGATACAGGATTCTAGCTGATCCACAGTTCTGGATCATCTTTGTTCTTAAACTGACCCCGGGTTTTCCCACCCGTTCACAGGAGGCAGCATCTAACCAATCTCAAAGGGGCGTTTCACAGGGCATGAATTTTCTTCAACAGAAAATGATCCCTATGCCCCCTACACTACATACATTATCAAATTGTGTTTACAAATCTACCAGAACATTAAAATGTAACAACAAAATGCAAGGACAAGAAATCAATATTGCAGAAAATCAATAATCTGGCGATTTATGGCACACTGGTAATCATTTTAATTGCAGTTAATAATTGTATTGCAGGATGTGCTCTCAGTGCTGCTGTTTATTACTAAGGTAATGACTGCACATGTTTAAATTGGATCCTTTAAAACCTTTAGGTTTCCTGTCCAACAGCCTGATTAGGAGACTGTGAAATCAGAGATCAAAGTGAAATGTTTGAAAATTTGATTGAAAAGGTATTCTTGGTGTGTGTTTCCAGCAGTGTAAAAGAGATTCAGCAGCAGACTAGGATCAAGTAGAAAAACATCTTATACATTTCCTAACTCACCAAATTAATACATGCCCATTCCCGTGACAATGCCACACAGTTGCACTTTATTTAGTAATGTGTAGCTTAATAAGCTGCACATATAAAACATATTTTCCAAGCAGGGAGTCTTTATTCTGCTTTAAATATGCTGTAAAGAAAAGACTCAGTGAAATTCCAGCTGATTTTTAATTGATATTCTGAAGTCTTTGATGAGATACATGCAAAAAATATGCAATACTGTGCCTCATCTGTAAATCTGTAAAATCTGTAAATATGTAAATTTGTAAAATATGTAAAAAATTTAAATTTGTAAAATCTAAATATGTAAATTTTTAAAATCTGTAACTCTGTAAATCTGTAAAATATGTAAATCTTTGAAATCTGTAAATATGTAAATCTTTAAAATCTGTAACTCTGTAAAATCTGTAAAATCTGTAAAATCTGTAAATATGTAAATCTTTAAAATCTGTAACTTTGTAAATCTGTAAAATCTGTAAATATGTTAAATCTATAAAATCTGTAACTTTGTAAATCTGTAAAATCTGTAAATATGTTAAATCTATAAAATCTGTAAATATGCAAAATGCAAGATTTAGTATGTATGCTCAGACTTATTAATATGGTTAAATGGACTGGTACTTGTACTGCCTACTATAAGTCTCATTCACCCAATCACACATGCATTCATACAGTGTTTTCTCTATATCTAAGCACTTTACCTGACATTCACACACTCTGATGGGTGCATCGGGGGTAACTCAGGGTTTAGTATCTTGCCCAAGAACACTTTGACACATAGACAGGAGGAACCATGGATCAATTCACAACCTTCCAATTGGTAGATTAGAGTATTCATTCATAATTCTAAAATTTTGTGTTGCTTCTATAGTTGTCTTTTCTACTACTCATCTGACTCTCACATCACAGATGTCAGTGTAACATGGACAAATAAGAATTGCTTCCCTAGCGTTCATCTAAGCTTGCTGAGCTGAGTGGCTGATCAAATGTCAAACAGGCAACTACAAACAAGCATACAACAATGAAGAAAGAGACCACTGAAAACAAAGAAACAAGGAAAGACTCTAAACCAGACAGTGAAAGGTTTATCGGGTAGCAATAGCATGAGCTGAACGTCCCTGAGAATGTACCTCACTGGGTATAGGAAGTGAAAGAGTGAGAGGTCCACGGCCACGCTTAAGAATGCAAGATGATCTGTTGCTGACTTTGATTTGTAATATAAAGGCATGAATCGAGCATCTGTGCTGCACATCAAAAGAGTCCATCTGAGTGTCTGCATGATTTCAGTCTTTCCCCAGTAACAATGGCTGTAACTGGAGCTGTAATGATATTGTTTATAAAATTTAGATAATTTTTCTTTTGCTTGTCTATGTCATAATTGTGAATAATGTAACTGGCATCTCATAATCTTTTATTTTCAGGGCTATTCCAAAACATTAACGCATGTTAATATCCTGAATGATGAGGTAAAACTGCAGCAGAGAAATGGACCTCAGCCCCCAGTTCGATGCCTCACCTTCCCCCTAGCAATACCTGATTCCTGATGTTGTGTCAGTGAGAGACACAACGGTGACTCTACAACCACCTTGGAGACTTCTGTGGATACAAATGGAGAAGGGGACCAAGGAAGAGGACAAATTCTCCTATGAGAGAATTTTGTCACTCCGTCTCCATAAGTTTGGGTCAAAGAGTGTGATCTGGAATCAACACAGTATGTAGGCTGCTTGGAAAAGACAGTTATGGCAGCTAGATGGGCATCAAACCCTACAATTTCAGTGCTGTTTTATGTAGGCCAAAATGCAGTGTGGATTTGTCATGACTTATATATATATATATGTATATATATATATATATATATATATATATATATATATATATATATATATATATATATATATATATATATATATATATATATATATATATATATATATATATATATATATATATATATGAAAGGTTGGACAGGAAATCATGTTTATTTCCATACCTGACTCTGCTATTGCAGCTGAAGTGACTGCACAGCCAAGCGGGACTTCACTTCCATCCAGTTATAGATTTTTCACCACTGCTGCTGCAGCACAGCTGGAGGATGACGGGTAAAACAAGCGCTCCCACGCTTCCAGAAATAATTACCAAAGTCTTTGGGAGTCGCAGTGCTGCATCATTTTAGGAGGATTAACTTTTAACTAACCCTAATTCATAAATGGAGAGGCTTTTTCACAATGACAAAGGGCAGATTTATACACATTTATACGTATTAAATATAGTTGTGATAGGCCTTCATCTGTTTATGTCACTCAGGTGCTTAAGCAGCTTAACCGATGTTGTCTTGAGTGCTAACATTTGATAGTTAGTTGTGTAGTTTGGCTACAGTATATGTCTATTTTAATATCAAATATACAGGATTTTTTCACAAAGTCTTATAGACTTCAAGAAGGGAGACCTGAGGGTGTGCTCCAACTTTTGGGGGATCACACTCCTCAGCCTCCCCCGTAAGGTCTATGCCAGGGTGCTGGAAAGAAGGTTCCTTCTATCGGTCGAACCCCAGATTCAAGAGGAACAATGTGGTTTTCGTCCTGGTTAAGGAAAGCTGGACCAGCTCTTTATCATCTCGAGGGTGTTTGAGTGTGCATGGGAGTTTGCCCATCCAGTCTACGTGTGCTTTGTGGACTTGGAGAAGGCATTTGACCGCGTCCCTCAGGGTATCCTGTTGGAGGTCCTGCAGGAGTATTGGTTGTCTGGACCATTGTTGCGCTCCATTCAGTTCCTCTACAACTGCGGGGAGAGCATGGTCTATATAGCTGGCAATGAGTCGGAATCGTTTCCTGTGGGTGTTGGACTCCGCCAGGGCTGCCCTTTGTCATGATTTCTAGGTGTAGTCAGGTGGCAGAAGGCTTCTGCCTTGGTGGCCTCAAAATCTCATCTCTGCTCTTTGCGGATGATGCGGTCCTGTTGGCTTCATCGGGTGGTGGCCTCCAGCTCTCAGTGGAATGGTCTGCAGCCGAGTGTGAAGTGGCTGGCATGAGAATCAGCACCTCTAAGTCTGAGGCCATGGTACTCAGCCAGAAAAGGGTGGGTTTTTTGTATTGATAACAAATACTGTGAAAATGCCATAAGCAGCAGTGTATGAACAGGTATTGTGTGTGTTTGCAAACACTGTCATTGAGCCCCGTTGTTGTTCAGTGTGTCTTTGATAGGCTTTGTTGCCATGAATACAGAAACCAGCAGCCCTGTGACCTCAGGATAGAGGAAGACAGCTGAATAACTGTCAGTGAACTGGAGCTCATTTTCAATGGATTTACTTTCAGTAACTGTAAAACATTGTCAACAGATTGAAATGTTGATTTATATGGTGAGACAAATCTGTTGTTAGGTTCATTTAAACACAGGCAGCTGAACAGGTTGGTGCTGTTTTGTGTTTCATTGCTTAATAAATGGAGTTTTTCACAGAACCAAAGTAGTGTGCTTTGAATTTACTTAACTACACTGTGTGGACATTGTTGACATAACATAACCACATAAGTATATCCATCCTTTAAGGTAAAACAGTTACTGTTTTACCTTAGAAGGTTACAAGTTTCAAATTGAAATCTAAGGCAGGAGTATCAAACTACTGACCTGAGACCATATGACTCTGTTAAGAGTTTACATTTTACAGAAGACATAACATTGTTTTGAGTTTTATTATTTTGATTTATCTGATGTGTTGTTACAGCGCTTTCAGTTGTGTTAAGATACCTCATTGTAGCCACTTAG
>JAMQGT020011996.1:0-130906 GCA_024447675.2 Pterophyllum scalare
TGTTATGTACTTGGTTCAGTTCAGAGTATTGCTAATGTAGCTCCTGAAACATTTCTTTACATCTTGCTGAATTCAGTGAATCCACAAAAAGCAGTAAACCAGAGAGGCAGCAGCACAGGTCAGCTGATCACAGCCTTTCCAAATCCAAATTTGGAAGACACCACCATACATAAAAAAATTTCTGTTTTCCTCTGGATTTGATTCACTGCAGGGTTTTATTTTCTCTGGTGGGACAGTCAACAAATTGTGCAAATCCAGTCAGGTGGGGAGGAGAGAGAAATATGACTGAAGTCTCCTTAAATTATGAAGAGTGCCTCTGGATGTTTAGTCTGCATCCTAAAAACAGCTTCATGCAGAACTTCACATGGAACTTTGGCTGTTGCCAATGTACAATGTTGTGGAATGTACACAAGTTTTGTTATGGATATGACTGAATTCTCTTAGTACTTGATATGGTTGCATATCAACTGCCAATTAATTCAGTATCAGGATAACACATCCTCTCCCTGACAGTGATATGTGCAGGATTACACCATCTCTGGTTCACAAATAAAGCCTTGACCCCCACCTCATTTCTTGCCACTAGCATCTGTATCCTACTGTGTGAGTGTGAAACCAGATAGAGGCGCATTACAGTCTGAAATGTTTCGATTCAACCAAGTTTCAGTAAAACACTCCCAGTATACTTTCGGAGACTTAAGCAATATCTCCAGATCTTAATCCCTTTCACCTGCGAGCACGTTCTCAGCTGGACTATGCATCCAGCTTGTGGCTCAGGTCCAACAGGCTCTGAGTCTGAGTCTGTACGGCTCTGCATAGCCCATCCATCTGGTTGTGCAGTCTCGGCAGATGTTGAACTGCTGCCCAGATTTTCTTAATTTCCCGGTAAATCAGGTGATCCTCCAAGCCCAGACAGAAGAGATCCCGATTACCAAAAAGCCGAATATGTATACGTCTTCCACGTCCTCAACCGGCAGAGCTGAGAGACACACAGATCTTCGCGAGTTCCAAGAACTGAAGACGTATCCGACCGGGTTCTGTTCCACTCGGACATGCGGGCTCCCCTTTCCCCAATCTCATAGTGGAGAAAATATCGATCAATGGTGTTGAGGGCCCAGTTTGCCAGATCCATGTTGCTTCTTAATCTTATTCTTATTCGGTCAATGTGTAAGAGAGGCACTTACAGCAAGCAGCAAGCAGGAGAGATGGGGGAGGGCAGGAAGGCAGGAGAGAGATAGAATGCGACCGTCTCCGTCAGAGAGCAGGAGGGAAAAGCTCCTGCTCTCTGACGGATAACACATCTTCTCCACTTTCAAGCCTTCACCTTTGCACCAGCATGGAAACCACGGAAAACACATCTTTATCTCATCTGGTATTCTCCAGATTTGCTCCATTTCAATGAAAAAAGCTCCTCTCGAGTACACTCTTCTCCCACAGAAGTATCCATCATCCATCCAACAGTAAAACAACAACAAAAAAAAGATCAAGAAAAATACAACAAAAACAAAGTTTGAATAAAGATCAGAGCTACCAGACTTTGCTTCTACCAGTTAAAGTGCATGTTTTAGGAAAAAAAATATATGGACCAACTGTGAATAACATAGAAGTCAAAAAACAGAACACCACTTGGATCCAGATGAGGCAGACTGTTCCTCCCAGTCACACCCATCTAAGTTTTACTGTCATTGCCCACATTAGCAATGAAGTTCCCAGAAGGATACACAAGTTCAGATAACACCGAACCCTTCCAGTTGGTGGGGAGCCTGCAGTAGGTGGGCCCATGCAGCTCTTTTGGTCTAAGATCCTGCCACCAGGCACTCTGCCTTGAGCCCCCATGCTGACCTGGGCAGGGTGACTTAGTTACTTTTTTGTTCTTTATACAGGTTTTCTGAACTACTCCTTGTCTGGCCTGTAAGCCAGGACCAGTCTGACTTGGATATCCTCCAGAATCAGTTGGGTGTACAAACCACTTCACCACAATAATGTGGCAATTCATGTAGTGCAAATTAATACTCTTTATCTGTATGCAGATCCCATTAACTAACTACACTATCACACCACGAGTGTCAGGACCCATTCGCTGACCCAAGGCACTGGGAAATAACCCTCTCCACTGGGGAAAACTCCAAAGTACTTGCAGCAAACCAAGGAGATATGAGTAGTTGTTTTTACCTTACATACTGAATTTCTATGTATGCTTGCTTGTCTCAATAAATCATTGCACCTATTTCCCATTTTCTTTGCAAAATATAAAGAAATGAAGAGTGCTCATTTTAAGACTTGTGCAGTACTGTATTTTTTTCTCATTTTACATAAAAAAAGTCTTCTCTTTTCCAATGTTACTAAATCAAGCATTTCTTATCATTTCCAAGTTTACATGAAATTTAGAAACTTGGACAGATTCTCAATGTAGTCACACTCTTGAACTCTACTGTAGGTGTTGTGAGACATATTTCTACTAAATCTGTTACATGTGTACTATGGATATACCATACCTCTCTACATAGATGCTTTTCTTGGTTCCCAGAAGGTAGAGGCTGTTAAGGATTCTGTAGCAGGAGACTTGGACATCATCCACTGAAGCAAGAGAGACAACGTGTAGTAAACCTGACATTATCACCGACCTTAAACATATAACGTCTACTTACATATGAGGTCTTCTCCAAACATGTTCTGTCCGATGTGTTCAAACAGGGAGGAGAGGACAGGCAGCAGGGCAAAGGTGGTGTAGTTGATGATCTGAGTGACACCTCGCGGCTGGTCCCTGTTGTGAGTGAACTGACCAAGCTTCAGGTTCTCCTGAGTCTTCTCCAGATCCTTGGCTGCACTGTCAAAGTATGATCGTAAGGCCGCCTTCACTGAATCCAGACCAGTCTTCATCACTGTCCTGATAGAGTTAGGCTTTACATTAATATCTTGACAAGAGATGATTTTTTTCAACCAGGTGCACTAAAAAGCACTTAAAGAAAATATGGGGCACATTCAACAACTTTCGTGGCAGGAAATTTACTGCAAATTATAGCATTACATAACACACAAAAGCACATCTTCAAGTAGAATCTAACATTGAGCAATAGGAGAATGGGAAATAAATTGCCCATTACAAGATATATTGAGGCAGCAAAGTTACTCTATCAGAGTGAGCTCAGCAGTTTACATTGCTTCTGGTTTTTAGAAATATTTTGACAGAGAGAATGGTTCATAATGAACACTGCAGAGAACACAAAAGCCTCTGTACTGTATGTCTTAACAATGTGCACGCACAGAGCTTTTCCTTCTAGTATCAGATCTAAGATATAACATCTTAAGATATTTGAATAGTTTATGAAACTTACAATAAGTTGCTCCCGTGCTACTGAACAGAATGTAGTGTCAGATTTTTTTCCCTTTGACATTAAGAAATATAGTTCAGGAAAAAAAAACTTGAGCAATACCTACATCTACAACCATGCATAGTAACAGTAAATTCATTTACATGCAAATTTTTCAGGATGAACGTCAAGATAAAAGTCAGCTGTTAGACCTTCAAGTTAACATAGCAGCCTTGTTTGTAATAAAGCTTCCCTTCTCTGGATAAATCCTTTGCTATTCACATAATTCCCAACAATATCTGAGGTAAGAATTCAACCAGTATAGTATATCACAACATGATTCTACTTTATCTGCCTATACTTTGACAGCCTGAATTTCTATACTGTTTCCAGACAGAAACACATACTTGTGCTTATACTGTTATTTTTTTAGATACCCTTTTTATCCTGCCTCATATTCTTCTCTCTGGTTGACTTACTGTACATCTTTAAGAACCTTGTTATTACAGTCTTTTATAACTTGAAATTCTGTATCTTATCACTTGCAGAAGGAACTAGACTAACTTATGTTAGAGCTCAGTAAAGTTTGTAAAGTATTTTATGACATTCATATATTCAATGAGTTTGATTTTGTAGTTCTTACGGTCAAACCTAACTGAGCAGTGGTGAAAATAAAAGCAAAATGCAAGTTAAAACAAAGCAAAACAAAGTTAAAAAAAAAAAAAAAAAAAGCAAAAAAATCTCCCAAAACACAACACAAATGTTGGTCTTCTGGCTGACACACTTGTGTCTTATTCCATCTCAGTCCCTACAGATGCAGACTTTACCACTTATGACGTGAATGACCATTGAGTGGCAAGGCTTTAATCATTGCAGGAAGAGACATGTTCTAGCTATAGTCCAAATTTTGTCATTTTTAATTTATCAAGGCTCAATTTAAAACAACTGAGCTGCCTTGTGACACATGTGTGACCCATTTCATTGGCACAGACAAAGCAAAGAGGGAAAAGCCAACCGACAGGGTAATTAGCAGCCCCTTTTATACCCAGCTGCTGATGAGCCACACCTTGCTAGAAATCTGGCAGGAGTATCATACACTTTCCAAAAATCAATTAAAATATGCAACCAGTTATATACTAGCATTTATAATTAAAACAATCACTCAACAATATTTACAAACCCATATCTACAGTAAAACTATATACCCATAGAAAACCCTCCAAAACACCTAAAAAAAAAATCCCAAGCAATTCCCCCACCCAATTTCCTCCTTGGTCTCTCCCGGGACCTTTAAATAGTGTTCAGACCCCTGGGGACACATTTGCCTGAACACCCCTGGAAAGACAGAAGAAGAAAAGAGTGATTGCTACACCACAAACCCACTTGCACTACATCAGCACCCATAATGGCAATAACTGCACAAGTTCATTACCCACACTTTCCTTAACCACATGATCAGTTACATTTGTGGCTAACGCTGGCTCTTTATTTTACAGCATCAGCCCGCTACACACTGGGTAGCTGCTCAAGTGCCTGGAAGACAGAACCACACCAATTATTAAAATACTCAATAAATAATCAATAAATATTTAAGAGTTCTCATTCGTGAGTTGTTTCTTATGTCAAAAAGTGCTGAGTGCTAATAAAGTGCAAATGTGTCCCAACATTTAATACCTAAAACCATAATACAAATTACTCTGAACAAGTAACGAAACACCTCTTTTTACACCACTGTTTAAAAGAGGGCTGTTATCTCTTGATAGCTAATATTGCAGCTGCAATCAAAAAATAAATATTTCTGCTGGGATTGTGGCTGAGCTTGACTTGGTACTCTGTTCAAATTACTGCTACACTAAATAAGTTCACATACTGCCTTTGGACAAAGTCACTGGTTTCTTGCCCAAGTGGTACTTATTTTGGAATATCTGCATTCATTTACTGTATGTGCATATTCATGTTTATTTTTTTGCATTTGTTTATCCATTCCTTTTGCTTTATTCATTTATATTTCCATAGCAATCTGAAAGTATTCCTATCATTCATCATTACTAGGTCACAGTTGATTACCTGGCATCCAGGCTTTGTCCCAGTATCTGTAGACAACTGACGATGGAAGTGGCATTGTTACCTGGAGACCAAAAAGGATCAGCTGTTAAACAGCAAATTCACAGTATGCACTGCAAAGTGCTTTGTGCTTCAGACAGTATATGTCTTAAATGTGAAATGTTTGGCACACAAGCACATTTGCACAACTGTTTTCATCAGTAGGAGCTTTCTGCGCCAAATGCTCAAAAGGAAAATGATGTTCCTTACAAAATAAAAAGTTTAGAAGTGTTAATGTTACACTTACTAATTTTACCCTGTCATCAGTAGCTAGAAGCACCAGTTAAATGTCAACACACTTGATACTGATGTGGGTAATTGCAAATAATTATCTTTCACTTATGAAAATGAAGTAACCATTTTTGAGCCTGTAGAATTGGAACATCTTTTTTTCTTTGAGGACACAGTGATGAGTATACATACTCCCACAATACCATGTGTGCACAAACACTTAGGGATGTCACGAGAACTCATACTTTTGTACCAAGTCATTGCTAGAAAAATTAAACACTGTTGAGATTTTGCATTATAGTTTCCTGAGTTGTGAAATCAACTGCATCTATACTACACACAATGTTCACAAACTGCAGAAGCTTCATTTATTACTGTTGAGTCTGGCAGCATATATGAGTGGTATCATATTTGCTAATGAAAATTGTAGCATTTCAAAGCTATAGGTAAAGACTAAAACTTTCTGGTATCGTGACAACCCTACAGATACAGACACCAATTATAAGTTAATTTATGAAGGTCTTGTGTTATACATTCCAGGTGCTCGAATTTAAGCATTTAAAAGTAAGCTGTGGAGTTTGTAGTAGTAGTGCTGTGGATCAAGATACAGTCAGTCAGAAAAAGCAAGTTTTCATAGGACTTTATGGAGTCCTGTGAAAAACTAAGTACACCCTTAATACTTCCATAGGAATTAAGAGTATAAGTACCAGCCAGATGCTTCTCATCAAATTCACATCAACTTTCTGCAGCTTGCTCATCTGGAGCATTCACGTATGTCCGTCATGATATAATCTTCCCAGGAGTGAGCATCCCAGCAAGAAACCAAGAACAGAAAATTATATACTATGTAAAAAAAACAAACAAACCATGAAATAATTTTTTTTTTTTAATGCTGCCAGTCTGATGTTTTCAAAGCAGTGTAAGAATGTTGAACCTAGCTCCTGACCAATGAACTGCGGACTTTTTCTACAAAAAAAAACAACTCCCTCAGAAAGCAGCATAGTCTTTTTAGTACTTTTTAGTATTTATAATAGTCCAGTCTGACTTCAATGAAATTTGGGAAAACATCAACAGCAAAAACCAAAAATATGTTTGTAACAGTTGACAGGTGCTAAACGTGAACTTACAAAAAGTGCCGACATGGTTTGTGAACAAGACAAAAAGAAAAAAAAAACTGTGTGGCTGTACAAATGTTCTTTCTCCCCTCTGATTTGCCATCATCCTTTCACATCATCACACCCCTCTCATCTCCACTTCCCATTTATCTTGCGTGGAAATTAGCAAAGCATCCAGGGCACACGGATACAAGGCACTGCATGCAGACATACTTTGTTTTTTTCATGTGCATGCAGCATCATGGCATCTGTTGGCTTCGATGAGAAAGGGCCAGTGATTACCAGAGCCAAACCTGATCTCAGGGGCTGGCCTCGACGCTGCTCTGCATTTCACTGGAGGCAGAATGCCACTTGGTCTTTCTCTTGTAGCTGTCTTGATAGAACCTGCATTTATTAGTGCAGCAGCAACAGATGCCATGAAATGAAGGAAATCGCTCTGTTCCCACCCAGACATTCTGTAAAGGTGCCAGGCATTCACCACAGTCACATCCAAGAAGGTAAAGAACATTCTTATGTACCACTGTTTGTTTTTGTATCTATGGGGATACGTTGCCACACACTGATCCATGAGATCCCCTCCTCCCACATACTGATTATACAGCTGAACTGAAAATGACCTTTGAATGTTGAGCTTTTTTCTTTGTTTCTTACTGAATCTCTGGGCTAACTCTGAAGGGTACTGTCCAGCGCAAGAGGAGGCCATGTTTATCACTGAATTATCAAACCAGCTTTGCTGAGGACAGAGCAAGCTCCTCTTCCTTTTGTTTTGAGTTGTTTTTTCTTCAGTTTCAGTTGTGCTCCCTGCATTTGCAGTTGATTCTGCATATTCCTGTGGCATAGCTTCCTTGTTGTTGCAATTCCTAAATGAATGGAATGGTACAAAAGAAACTGTCAAAAAAGAAAAAAAACACCTTCTGATTTATTTATTTTTTTGGTGTATACCATTCACTGGCAGAGCATTTGAAATCAAATCAAGATGAAGACCTTCAAATTCAAATCAAGATGATACTCCTTCCATTTCAATATGATTGCTTGCACAGTGCTCCTTGAGATGTTTAAAGCTTGGGAAATCTTTTTGTATCCAAATCCGGCTTTAAACTTCTCCACAACAGTATCTGGGACCTGCCTGGTGTGTTCCTTGGTCTTCATGATGCTCTCTGCACTTGGAACAGAACCCTGAGACTATCACAGAGCAGGTGCATTTATACGGAGACTTGATTACACACAGGTGGATTCTATTTATCATCATCAGTCATTTGGGACAACATTGGATCATTCAGAGATCCTCACTGAACTTCTGGAGTCAGTTTGCTGCTCTGAAAGTAAAGGGGCCGAATAATATTGCACGCCCCACTTTTCAGTTTATTTGTTAAAAAGGTTTGACACATCCAATAAATTTCATTCCACTTCACGATTGTGTCCCACTTGTTGTTGATTCTTCACAAAAATTAAAAATTTATATCTTTATGTTTGAAGCCTGAAATGTGGCAAAAGGTTGAAAAGTTCAAGAGAAAAAAAATATTCAAAACCAGCTCAAAGACTTATTTTCATCTTCAGCTGCTTTCAGCACTGCTGGTATTTTAGACTCTCTCGGTCCAGTTGATCTTTTGGAATTAACTTCAGTAGTTATTTCCTCCAAACCAGCAACATGTTTATTAGATCCGATTCCTACTAGACTGTTCAAAGAAGTATTTCCATTTATTGATGATTCAGTCTTAAAAATTATTCATCTTGCTACTTAAAAAGCCATCACTTGACCCAGCTGTCTTAGCTAATTAGAGGCCAATCTCCAACCTTCCTTTTCTCTCAAAGATTCTTGAAAGAGTAGTTGTCAAACACCTAACTGATCATCTGCAGAGGAATGGTTTACTTAAAGAGTTTCAGTCACGTTTCAGAATTCATCACAGTACAGAAACGGCATTAGTGAAGGTTACAGTGAAGGCGACTGTTTGTTGTGATTTGGCGCTATACAAATAAAACTGAATTGAGCTAAATTTAATTATCTTGGTTTTGAGTAAAACAAATTACACTGCCAATAGGTGGAGGTGTATGTGATGATGCACAAGCATCTACTGTGTTGGCTGAAATGCAACTATAAAAAACAAAATACATGCATATGTAAGAGAACAGCTTTTGAATAGCTGTCCATTGTAGTGACCAGTATGTATGAAAAGGCTAGAATCACTTGTGAGGCATTTAATCTGAAAGCTAAACCTTGGCCCAAATTTGGTCATGCAACAGAACAATGACAAACACACCAGCAAATCTACAACAGAATGGCTGAAAATAAAATAATCAAGGTACTGCAAAGGTAAGTCAAAATCCAGACCTCAACCCAACTGAAATGCTGTGGTAAGATCTTAATACAGCTGTGCATGAATGCATACCTTCAAATCTCAATAAATTGATGCAACATTGTAAAGAAGACTGGATCACAATTCCTCCACAACAATGCAAGAGACAATAAAGTCAAACAGAAAATCAAATTAACCCTCTTAAAGGTGTTTTTCCAAGCTACAGAATTATGGGGTGTACTTAGTTTTTCACAGGACTGCATAGGGCCTGTGAAAAATAAACTTGCAAATGTTTCCACTATTTGAAAGATCTAAATGTGTTGGTAACATGCCAAAAATAAACAAAACCGTGCCAAAAAACAGGGAAGCAGACTGCAAGTAAACAAAGTTGCTGATTTCAATCTTTCTCTTTAGAGAAATTTTATTTGTAGGGAATTATCTCAGCACAATGGTTACGCTGTCCTTACCAAACAAGGATATCCTATGTCTGACAAGAACTCCCAGTTTGCAGAAAAGACTGAAAAGATTTAATGACAGGTTAGAAGAGGAAGCAGAATGGAAAGAAGAAGAAGATAAAAGAAAAATGTGAGGCAATAAGATGAGAGGAACACAGCGCAGGAGAGCCTATAGTGTCAGAAATTCGATATTCAGAAATTAAGACATTCTTAAGTTTTATTCTTTGCAACAGTCTCCCTGAATTTTTTACTGTTGTTGTAACACTTGCCACTCTCACCTCGTCACCATCTCCTTCTCCTTGTTAGAGGCATGGCCGCCACTGCTGATTGGATGGATGGCTGTGGACAGGAAGTACAGCCTGTGATTTTTGAAGTACTGGTCCACCAATGGCAAGACAACCTGGGGGGTGAGATAGCACAGATACAAAGTGTTAGAGCTTCTCAAATAGATCTTAGTCTTCAGAAACATTTTTTTGGTCAATTTTAGTAAAATACATATATCTTTCCATACACAGAATTTATAGTGAGTCACAAAAATATTACAACATAAAGTAACACTGTGCAAGACGAAAGCTTAAGGGCCAGATTTGCTAAGCAGTGCAAGGATGAGCAAACATACAGTGTATCACAAAAGTGAGTACACCCCTCACATTTCTGCAGATATTTAAGTATATCTTTTCATGGGATAAAACTGACAAAATGACACTTTGACACAATGAAAAGTAGTCTGTGTGTAGCTTATGAAAAAGCGTGTAAATTTCTTCTTCCCTCAAAATAACTCCTTCTAATAAATTAGTGTTACTAGGTCTCAGGTGTGCATAGGGAGCAGGTGTGTTCAATTTTGTAGTACAGCGCTCACACTCTCTCATACTGGTCACTGAAAGATTGTCAATATAAATTAACGGCAGTAAGAAAGATTGTTTTAAATAGCTCTATATAGCATTATTATCACTTTGACCTTGCGAAGAATTCGTTGACTTCAACTCTGCTCTACAACCCTACAAAGTTTGATTAGAATTCATTCAAAACTTTTAGAGCTGTCATGCTTACAGACAGAATGACACACATGTAAACACCACCAGACACTACCAAAAACATAGCCTCCTTGGCGGAGGTAATGAAACAAAAATGGACAAAAAAAGTTTGATCACCTTTCCAAAGAACTTAATCTGCTGCTCATGAGGAATCTTCTCTCCCTTTGGTCTTGTTCCCAGATCTACAAGAGAGGCAGAACTCACTGAAGTACAGTTTGATCTAATGAATTTAAAATGTAGTGTCAGAACTTTAACTCCAGAGGTCTTTACTGTGAAATATAAAAATTTAAATTTGTGGTGCAACAACGTCACTGAATAGATGGAGTTCAACAAAGTTTTTTCTTTGCATTTGCCTTATCTTGCAGTAGCATTTGCATTTCCTCTAAGCCATGGAAGAAGTTCAAACTCTATTGAATGAGCTGCCGCAGCTGTGAAGTTTGATGTTTGAAATTTGGGCTTATACAATGAGTAAGAAGTGTGAGGTAAAGTAAATACCGAATACTTTTTTCCTTAACTGGCAGAGCTTAACTGGTACAGTGCCTTGCGAAAGTATTTGGCCCCCTTGAACTTTTCAACCTTTTGCCACATTTCAGGCTTCAAACATAAAGATATAAAATTTACATTTTTTGTGAAGAATCAACAACAAGTGGGACACAATCATGAAGTGGAATGAAATTTATTGGATGTGTCAAACTTTTTTAACAAATAAAAAACTGAAAAGTGGGGTGTGCAATATTATTCGGCCCCTTTACTTTCAGTGCAGCAAACTGACTCCAGAAGTTCAGTGAGGATCTCTGAATGATCCAATGTTGTCCCAAATGACTGATGATGATAAATAGAATCCACCTGTGTGTAATCAAGTCTCCGTATAAATGCACCTGCTCTGTGATAGTCTCAGAGTTCTGTATAGTATCTTAAATATATTAGTCTCTGTGTAATGAATATATATAATAATCAAGTTCCACTTTTTGAATGGAATTACTCAAATAAATCAACTTTTACATGATATTCTAATTTTCTGACCAGCACCTGTAGAGGCACTACAAGGTAGATAGTCCCACAGAGCTTTACTATGAGCTCCTCAATGTCTCCAAACTACCCTGAACATTATATTTCATGCCACTGAGTCTAAAATAAAACTGTTATGAAAGCAACAAATGAGGAGACTGATGAACTGTACAGCAGAGCCACCATCCAGTGCAAGTTTCTAGACTCCGCCACAACAAGTTACTACATTTATGCTCCTCTTCTGTAGCACTAGCTAGATGCTTTAGTACTGTGACCACAACTTATAGACATCTGCACTGGTCTGGTTCACTTTAACCCCTGAGGACAGCTCTATAAATGATACATAAATGATATGGCTTTTGCCTCTTTCATGACTTTGTATGAGGTAAGTCCCAGTGAACTACTGTAATGAACAAATTTCCTTTAGAAATGAGAAATCTCTTATCTTATAGTATGTACATTTACTATAAATTGCAGAGACCAAATTGAATAGTCCTATACAAGAGTTTTCAATAGAAGTTGACAGTCTCGGACTACTACTATGCTACTTTATCGTCATTAACCACAGCTACTCAGTACCTGCCTTGCTACCAGTGATGCTCTGAAAATATTAGGAATGACTTTATAGTGATGGTATTTTATTTATTTCTGAACCACTCCTTGTCAGAACTGCAAAATGAATATGTGGGGTTAATATGATAGCATGCATGTACTGTGCAGAAGTCTTGTGCTACCTCTCATGTCTTTATGTGTTGCTCGCAAGAAGCCAGACTTTTTCAAGTGGTCTTGAGCAATAGTCCGCCAGGCTTTCTGAAGATCTTTCAAAAAATTTTCTAGGGATATTGTCGGCTTTTTCATTCATCTTCAGTCCAGTCCTAGTACCTGACCATTTTTCAAGTCCAGTGTGTCTTCAAAAAAATGAGGAAACTAGACAAGTGAAGGACAGAAGAAAAATGTGCCCTTCCTAAAAAACTATCTACAGCAGATGAAACCTACCTGAAAGTCATATCTTTAAGAAATATGAAAAATCCAGCAAAGACCTGACACAAGGCTTTTGAGAACTGAATCTTGGCTTTCAGTTGATCCATCTACTGTTTGTCAAAGTGTCATCAGAAACAGTCTCAGTGGAGGGGTGGCTATCAAGAAGCAATTCTTAAGGAAGGGACACAGGCAGAAAAGGCTGAGGTGGCAATCAGTCTTATATATGATTCAAAAAATTTGAAATTTTGGTAAAAATCCTTGTCAATATGTAGGGAAGAAGTCTCGTGAAAGGTACAACAATGAGTGTCTATAGCCATCTCACATAAAGAATGGTTGATGTCATGTTTTGGGGCTGCATTTCAGTCAGTGGTGTTAAGGATCTTGTCAAAATTGATGTAATTCTGAATGCAGAAAAGTACTGTCAGACTTTGATCGGCCATGCAATATCTGGAAAGCATCTGATTAGCAAAAGCTTTATTTTTCAACACAACAATAATCCTAAACACACTGTAAATGCAGTAAAAGTGTACATGGGTAGAAAAACACACATTGGAATATAAGTCATGAATTGTCTCCCCAGAGCCTGGACCTCAAGATTATTGAAGCATTATGGATCATTTTGACAGAGAACATAGCAAAAGGCAGCCAACATCCAAAGAACAGCTTTGGAATTTCCTTCAAGAAGACTCAAACTATTCATGAAATCTACTTAAGAAAACTGTAAGAAAGCTTGCCTAAGAGAGTTCAGACTTTGTGAAAGAATAAAGGAGGTCATACCAAATATTGGCTTTCGTTAGACTTTTACAACCTCTGTTTTTGCCCTATATTGTATTTTATTGCACATGTTTCACAAAAATAAAGGTTAAGCATTGGCAAATTAAAATAGCTATATTATTGTAGATAGACACCAAAAACTCAGTTTTTATTTTGGTAATAAAACACCTTCCCCTCTTCACCAGCTTTTGGGAATTTAGACAAGAGTTCATTTACAGTACTTAGTCTGTACTATCTGCTCTTTGTTATTCATTATGCATCAGAAGAGTCTTACCAAACTCCATCATGTGTTGGTGTGCCTGGTCAACATAGGTGATGATTTGCTGCAGGAAGGTGTAGGCAAATCGTTTCTCTATAGCGGGAGTGTCCATCTCCTGTGACTTCACACCTCTGGAAATAGCATAAAGCAAGTATCTGATGTTGTGCTTTGATTTGCATTTCACGAAACATGTTAACTTTTTCGAATATGTGGTTTACACTGTCTTTGTTAAATGGGGTTAAATCCACACTACAGTGCTGTACTATACATAAATAATATTCAAATATTGTCTGAGTCAGACATTTTAGCAAAATATTAGAAAGGAACTTCTAATTTGTGGACACAAATAGCAAAGATTGAAACTGTTATGTGCACACCCTGTACACATTAAAAATTTCAAATATACTTTGACCAACCTGGAGACAACATAACCATTGATTTGGAGGAACTTAAGGATGTCTTGTGCTTTTTCTCTGTCTTTGGATTTCTCTTTGGCAGTCAATGTATCATAAGGGACCAGCAGTGGATGGTTTCCTCCACCTGGAGACAATGGCAGAACAGCACAGTGGAGAAGATAGATTACAGGCTATGGCATGGTCAACACTTAAATTCTTTGACATCTTAACATCTACCAGGTGACCAGTGATCCATCATGACTTTGAGGTAGGGTTTGGGTTAGGATAAAGATCAGCCCTCTTTATAAAATTTTCATCTATTTTGAACACCCAAATGAACCGCTTCTGACAGAAGCGTCTAACTGTCCAAACAGCATGATAAGTAGTTTAAGGAAATAATAGTGTTTATACTTCAATCTTCAAAATGGAATAGCACTAGCACTAGCATAAACCATGATTGTGGGTGTGCAGCATAAGAGTTACCTTTGGCTTCCAGCTCCATTTTCTTTTTCCTGGCCCAGATATTATGATAATTCTCTGCAAGCAGCTCTGCCATTGACTAGAAAAGCAAATGTTTAACGTCACTATTTTACACTGCACTGATCAATTCATCCATCAATCAATCTGCATTATCAGCTCCTATAAGTAACCCAATTTTGTTCTGAATCACCCATTATTTTATCTTCTAATGCATAATCTACCTGCAAGTCTCTAGACAATGTCACATTGCTCATATCAGTGGGTCTTGGGCTGAAATCTGGACCTCCTTCAAAAGAAAGCTGTTGGAGAAAGGATATATATTATGATATATGAGGTCACATTTTCCTTTAGTTCTATATTAATACCCTGTGGAACAAATGGAAAAGTAGGTGGTGTTCATGTTTACCTGACTGGCCTGTGAAATCCTTCTGGACTTGTTGTGAAGGTTTACAGGGTCTCCCTCTCTGATTCTATCGATGCTCCAGCCCCATGAAAGCATGGTTTTCAGAGACTCTCTGATGGGCCAACAGTATGCCTCTTTATCCTGGAAAATCACAATCCAATTTCAGGTTTGCTGCAACAACTGAGCGAAGCATTAGGTCAGACCTGCCATCAGTCATTTTTGAAGTGGTACTTAATAATCGGTTCCCCCTGGGTATCAGAAAATTGCTTGCTAGTGCTACTAGCTGTACCTGCTTGCAAATTGTGGTGATAACAAACTGGGAAAATTCTCAGCCCAGCACAGTGATACCTCTGTCTGGTGTTGTGCTGGGCAATCAACTGCTGGTAGAACCCTGCATTCAATTAGTAATACTCAGGGCTCACTATTTACGCTGCTTTAGCCAGAATTGCTGCAAATGTGAGACTTTATATACTTGTGCACCTTTCTTATCATGCTAAATTGATTAATTTAGGCACAAATATAGTCTATTTATAGAAGCAGCTAAAGGACCACTGACAGTGGAAGAATGCACTAAAGTTCTGTTGTAAGCATCACAAAATGTATCGGTCCTTCAGCCATCCATCCATTATCTTTGCCAATTATCTAACTAGGGATGCAGCAGGCCTGTAATCTACTCTAGGGCCAAACACCAGTCCTTTACAGGGCTAGCACAAAAAATAGACAGTCATTCAAATCCACATCCATATCTACAACCAGTTTAGAACAACGAATAACTTAATATCGATGTCTTTTTTGAAAGTGTGAGAAAATTTGCTCCTGGAAAAAAATTCACAAGGAGAATATTCATGTGTGTATACACATGTGCACTGCAAAAGTGAGGCACAAAAGCTTTCTAAAGTTATTAAATAATACTATTTATGAGTTTCACATTTAAAAAATACTTTATTTGCCAAGCACTTTGCAACTAATATAATGTAACAGTGGAAATGGAGTAAGTCTGATCATGGAATCAAATCCTCAAGAAGTAGATGAATTATTAAGTACCACTTCAACCTAGCCAGCAAGCCAGCTGGTGGAGAAAAAAAAAAAAAGAACTTATTCAGTTTTCGGGTATGGGTTTGGTTTTATATTTTAGCAAACTGTATCACAGTTAAATGAAGTAAAAGCAAAGATAGCTGTCCTAATAGTGCCCTAATCAGAAAGAGTTAGGATGCCCAACACTGACGCACATCTTGCACTCACACAAACACATACAAAAAGCTTTACAAAGAAGTGGCTGCATGCGGACTACCTTTTCAGACAGGCTTTTGAATGGTTTCAGCAGTGGATGATTCTTGCTGATTTCACACATCTGGTCTCCATATGACCAGCCATTGGCAAACTAGGAAATATAAATACAATTTCACATTTACAGATCAGATTTTACAGCGTAATGATACAACCAAAACAAAAATTTATTTTGCTACATTTTTGTGATAAAAAATACTACAAGAAAAAAAACGTCCTGATAGATCAGCAGATGCAAAATAAAACTAGGATAAAAATCCTACATACCTTTTCTATACACCACTTCTCATGGATGTGCTCTGCATATCTAGTTATAAAATAGTCCAGTTTCTCTGGGACAGTCACACTGACAAAGAGGGAAAAACCAAACCACTCACACTTGGATACAGATATACAAGGATCAGAAAATAGGAATCTGCATCTGAATTTGTATCAGTCTACAGTGTTAGACAATGATCGAAGGCCTTTAACTGTAGTGTTATGGAGTGCTACATTAAAGACAAAATTTAAGTATACAGTTAGGCCCATAAGTTTTTGAACAATGACACTTTAAAAAAAAAGAAATAATTTTGCTTTTGTACATCACCACAGTGGATTTTAGATGAAACCTAAGAAGTGATTAAAGTGTAGATTTGTAGACTAACTTGGTCAAAATTCCTATGAGAAATTCTTGGGTTGCTTTTGTGGTATGGTTTGGGTCATTATCCGTTTAAACTGTGAAGTACAGTCTCATCTCATTCGTTGAATCTGAGCAGAGTGTAGCCCTGCAGTAGAAGCTACTTTCAGGTGCTCCCTTATTTACAAGTGGTCACCACAGTGAGTAGCTCCACATGTTTCCTCTTTTTTAAAAAAAAAAAAAGTACTTTAATTTTTGTTTAATGGTTTACATAATATAAAATGACAACAGAAAGAAGTATACATGAAAGCAAACAGAACAAAAAGTTTGGGGTTTTTACAGAGAATTTCAGAAATATGAAACAATACAGTATTAATGCCCATCCGACAAAGGAAAAAAGAAAATTAACAAAAAAAAAAATCAGGTACAAGATAAATTGTCACCCATTTCTGTAAGATACATGTCCCATTTTCCCATAAGGCATCACCCTTTTCTTTTAGTAGTCTCAGATTAAAAGTCAGACGGATGTTATTAACAACCAGAATCCATTGACTAATGATGGGTGGGTCCCTACTGAGCCACAGCTTTGTAATGGCCTTTTTGCTTGCTGTCATAAAGACTTTTAAAAGATATCTATCTCTTTTAGATAAAGTTGGGTCTATATTTCCCAGGTAGAAGGACAGACAGGTGAATTCAATAGCACCTTCCCAGAAATATTTAAGAGCAGGACAACTCCAGAAAATGTGTGAGTGGCCAACAGTCAGTCAAAATGTCTGTTTAGATTTTTGTCTCTAGGATATAAAGTATCTGACACTGTTTTTCCAAGAGAAGTCTCTCCACATTTGTGAATTTGTTGTGGTGTATTGTGTCAATTTATACACCACACCATTCCTCAGGTGTGATTACAACGTTCATTTCTCTCTCCCATTTCTCCTTAATATAAAATGTGGAGTGGCCTAATTTTTGCTGAGATATTCCCTGGCAGAGAACTTTAAATATCTTTAGCATAATAATGATGATGCTGGAGATATCTATAGAAGTTCTGTTGGACTAATCTGTATCTTTCACGCATGGTTTTAAAATCAATCAGCTCTTCATTGTCAATTAGAAGACATAGCATAATGATCCCTTGCTTCTCCCATTTGATGAAAGGCTCAAATTCAGGATCATGTGCTGGCCACCTTAATACACAAATTTCATTTTGGAGGTTAAATTGTTTCACGATGTCTAACCAAGTACCCATTGACCCACTGATTCTAGATATTTTAATGTTTGGCAGCCACTAGGCTGTTGGACAGTGACAGTTTTATAGCTTTCCATTTTGCTGTACAGTCAACGTTACACCAGAGCACAGCTGGTCTTCTCTGTGCTGCTATGTAGTAGTCTTTGATACATGGCAAGCCCATTCCTCCACTAGATCTGGGCAGTTGTAAGGTTTTAAATCTTATCCTGGGGGCTTTGCCATTCCAAATAAAGCAAGAAATGGCCTTATCCCATTCTCTAAATTGGCAATCAGGAATCAGGATGGGTAATGACTGAAATGGGTAGCGCAATCTGGGCAAAATGTTTGGTTTTTATTGCCATTATTCTATTACCTAATGACAGAGGGGTCCATCTATCTACATTTGCTTTTATACGTCTGTTAATAGGCACATAGTTTTCAGCATAGAGTTCAGATAAATCCTTTGTTAGTCTTACCCCTAAACATTTAATAGAGCTGGAGCACCAATTAAATCTGTCAGGTACAGGGCTAAAGTTAAAGGCTAAGACTTGTGTTTTTTTCAAAATTTAGAGTATAGCCTGATAGGTTGCCATACAATTTTAACAAGTTCATTAGCCTGGGAATCCCAGCCTCTAGTTTCATTAGGCTGACCAAAACATTATCTGCATGAAGGCATATCTTGTATTCCGAGCCCCTTAGAATACAAGGTCTTGCCTTGCTTAAGCTATCTGGATCTTGCCTGATAGCTCAATAAATAAGTGGCTCAATAAATAAACTGAAATATATACATATATATATATATATATATATATATATGCATTTTCCTTTTTGCCTATAATTTGGCTCTTTTAATGGGGCTTATCAGGCCATTTACATTAAGTGTAACATCTTTATATTGTTTGTAACTCATAAGAGAGGAAAGAAAGAAGTCTTCTGCATACACATTCAACAGTGTAATAAGTAAATAGTAACTGAAGAACACAGAACTATAACAGACTGAACAGATGGGAAATAAAAAGTGAGCTCCCAACAAAAAGAGTTGCACCTCTCAAGTAGAGAGGTATTCTGATCAGCAGGTGGTAGGGCTCTCTCTGAAAGCTTGAGTTGGTGACTGTCATCTGAGATAAAAAAAAAAAAACAAAAAAAAAAACAACTGCCAAACCTTTTAACTGAAGTAGGCCAAGACCTATCAGTTATCCTCCATGGGTTCAGAAAATGTTTATAGTTAGGTGCCTTTCCTGCCACCACTCCAAATGGATTTATATCATTGTCAGTGTTGGGCTGTATGGCAGGCATGATAGTGACCCAAAATGGAGGACTTGTAAGACAAGACATAAATTTAGAAGAACAGTTTTATTGCTGAGTTCTTAATACAAACAGACAGGACCACATATTTCACAAAAAAAAAAAAGACTTCTAGAACACTCACACTATGAAGAAGGACACAGCCATGAAGGAGCATGTGAAAAAGGACAAGGGAAGACTAAGGCAATAAATACAACACAGGATAAAAGAGGATGGGAAACAGGTGGGAGCACACAACAAGTGGTGCTGTGCAAAAAAAAAACTGAATTTGAACATCCTAGGTGACATTGTTTTCAAATTATTGCATTCACAAGATTTTCCAAAATCTTGACCTTTGAACTTTACCTTGAGATCAGCCTGTCTCAGAAACAGCTGAAAACACTTATTTTAACACTGTTATTTTATTATTGGCCAGCTCAGACCCCAAAAACTCCATTTTGTTTTGGTCAGACTCAGAAACAAAAATTTGTCCATTTCTGCTGGCTCAGAAGCTAAACCCATAACTTCAGAACTGAGAGACAGAAAACTCCACTTTATTGTGGTCAGTGTCTAAAACATGACACTTTGGCAGTAATACTGAAGCTGGGCAGTTACTTCCTCAAACTCCTCAGAAGCCAAACTTGAGTCAGCAGGGTCAATTTTTTCTTGGTGGCATGCTTATATCACAGTTGAGATGTGTGATAAGCAGGAGATAGACCCATCTCGGAAGACAAGATGTAAACTTAAAGATCAGCTTTATTGCTGAGTTCATACTTAATACAAACAGACATATCTGGAACAAATATTTCACAACAATGGATCTTCTAGGAAATTCACACTACGTAAAACCATGAGGGAGCACATGACAAAGGACAAGGGGAAACTGCATCAAAAAATACAACATGGGATAGTGAGAGGATGGGAAACAGGTGGGAACACAGCTGGGAATAACTAACATAATGACTAGGGAGGAAGTTAAATTAGACACAAGATACAGAGAAGAACAGCTGCCAAAATAAAACAACTGAATAGGGGAACAAGATTAAATTGAAACAAAGCACAAAAGATAAACACTGCTTGATCATAATACGGGTGAACAGAATGTTTCAAATCCACACAACACACACACACACATACGCGGGAAGGACCATATGTCAAAAGGAAGAATGGTACAACAAATACAGCAACACTGGTTTACAAAAGGATTCCAAATTTACTCTCAAAACTTTTGTATGATCTGTTCAGCTAACAAAGGCATTCAAACTTCACAGGCAGCAAATCTATCCCCAGATAAGATAATCTAGAAATGGACTTCATTGAACTCACACCATGTTAAGTTAAAAAAGTACATGATTGGTGATTGCTGACATGTTCTCAAAATAGGTATAAGTTTTCCCTTCTAGCAAACAAGATGTAGGTGCATTGGCTAAGGCCTTATTGCAAGAAATCATCCCAAGGTGGGGAATTCCAGGTCATCTCAGCAGCGATAATGGAGCAGCTTTTGTCAGCAAATCTTTGATGCAGGTAAGTGACTAGCTTGGAATAGACATAAGACATCACTGCGCTAATCATCCAGCTAGTGCCCGGGCAGTCCTCTCTCCATAAGCAAGTTAAAGTATCCCTTCCACAACCAGCCTAAACAAACCTACACCCTCTCAGACGAGTGCTGATCTGGAGGACCATCTAGAAGCCAAAAATGGCGGCAAGGACCATACCTGGTACTACTGACAACACAGAATTAAACCTGATACATAAATGGATGTCTCGCTATCATGATTATAATGATGTAGAGTCCACAGACCATGAACACAATGATGATGTGTAAATTTCTAATTCTTTTTACATTTATGATCATTAAGATGCCTGTTTACTAAAGAGTCCATTTCTTTTTAGTTACTCCTTGGCCTCCTTTAGCACTAACAATACTTGTAACAAATATAGCCTGTTTGTGGCTTTGGAGGCCAGGTTCAGTGAATTGGAGATTCAACTACGCACCCTGGAAAATCCGGTAGTTCCCAGGCCCCTGTAATCGGTGCAGACCAAGGAGTTGTTCATGCTGCATTCATCCCTTTGCAAAGGTTTACTTTCTTTCAATAAATCACAGAAAACCAGTTTCGTTTCAGTGCTCAGTTTATTTTCCCACCACAGATGAATCTATGATGTGAATTTGAACATCCTGCTGTACATCACATCATTTTCAAGTTATCAAGTTCACAAAATTTTCAGGAAACTTAGCCTCTGACCTTGAGGTCAAGGTTGCCAAGCTTTTAGGAGATGGATCTATGGTGTGAATTTTAACATCCTAGGTGAGATCATTCTCAAATTAACACATTCAGATGTTCCAACGCCAACTATACCAACGCCAAGGCTTTGACAATATGTCAACTTTATATTTGAAACAGCTGAGCAAAAAATGTGTCACTGTCCAAAAATGTATGGCCTAGCTGCAAACCAAAATATATTTAACAAATAAATATACTACAAAGCAGAAAAAAGATACTACATACTTGGTGGTGTCTGCAGGCTGTGGTGTGAAGTTGCCTTCTGAATCCATAGATGACTGTTTCTCCATCATGGCCATGTAGTTGGACTCCATGTAGTCTGGGGGAAGAGCTCCAGCCACAGCACTAAGACATGGCAGCGCCAGTTTAAATAGCTCCTGGTTGTACTGCTACATTACAACACATACACAGTATGTAAGTGTGCTGTTTCATACCTTATTGTGCACATTGAAGGCTATGCATGATGAAACTCAAATGATGAGTCTTATCAAAGATGTTGCAGTAAGTCCAAAAAAAAGGCAGCCAGGGAACATTATAGAAACACAGGGAGAGGAGACAGTTGGCAGGGGTGGGTATACCTATTTCTTCCCGGTTCGCTGCTCCTTCTTGTCCAACGGGCTTTCCTTGAAGGACAAGAGGGTTGCTTTAATGTGCCTTCAGGTCAGGGAACTGGCGCTTGCGCTTATGCTCCCAAGTGTAAGTGTAAGAGTACCCAGCCTTTTTGGAGTCAGTGGGTGGGGTCTTGGAGAGTGCCCCATCTGGAGACCCCATTGTCATGCTGGAGGACTTCAGTGCTCACATGGGCAATGACAGAAAAACGTGGAGGGGAGTGACTGGGTGGAACAGCCTGCCTGGGAATGTCTAGCAGAAGTCTTGGCCTGTGAGATCTTCAAATCCCACTTCTGGCAGAACTTCAAAAGCATTCCAAGGGAGGTTTGGGATATTGAGGCTGAAAGGACCATGTTCAGCACCTCAATTGCAGAGGCATCTGTGGGCATAATGTGCCTGTCGTGACAGGAATTCCCAAACCAGATGGTGAACACCAGAGGTGAAGGAAGCTGTTGAGCTGAAGGAGTGCTATCGGCTATGGAGGAATTTAAGTATTTCGGAGTCCTGTTGAAGAGTGAAGTGAGAGTGTAGCAGGAGACTAACAGATGGATTGGTCCTGCACCTGCAGCAGTGCAGACACTGTACCAGTGCATTGTACTGAAGAGAGAGCTGAGTGTGAAAACAAAGCTGTCGATTTACCGGTTGATATACAGTTATGTTGTCTTTATTGTTACTGTTTTATTTTGTTAGATTGTTTCATGTGTTCCCCTTATGTATTATTTAGTTCCTAGTTGCTTTAGATCTTAGTTCTCCCTGTGTTCTGTTCCATAGTGTTTCCCCTCTGTGTGGAGTTTCCTTTGTTTATTTTTCACAGTCTGTCTCCCTGTATTGTGTCTACCTGCATCCTCTTAAGTGGTGTCGAGTTTGCATTTTGTGTATCAGTCTTCTCACTTCATGTTTTATTTTCACATCCCCTGTCTCTTGTGCTTTGCGTTTTAATTTATTTACCTGAGTCTCATTAGTGTCATTCTGTTCACCTGTTTTGCCTCAGCTGTTTCCACTCACCCCTCATTCCCTCTGTGTATTTATTGTCTCAGTTTTCCTCTCATCAGATGTCAGAGTCTTGTTGTTACAGTGGCTGTGCTGTTTCCATGCTCTCCAAGCCTCCAGTGTTCCTTAGCTTACTTCCCCAGTATAGGTTACCTTTTATTTCAATTTTGCCTTGGTTTATTTTGTCCTCTGTTCTTGGTTCATTTACAACTGCCTACTCCTGCATCCTGCTTTTGGGTCCTCACCTCCTTCACACGCCACACGGCTTGCTTCAACGCACTGTGGTATCTATGGTAACAAGCTCTGGGTAGCAAACCGAAAGAATGAGACAGCAAATACAAGTGGAGAAAATGACTTTCCTCCCAAGGCTGGTGGGGCTCTCCTTTAGTGAGGGGCAAGGAGTTCCATCATTCGGGAGGAACTTAGAGTATAGTTGTTTCTCCTCTATATTGAAGAAGCCAGTTGAGGTCATTTGGGCATCTGGCAAGGATGCCTCCTGGGGCATCACCTAGGTGAGGTATTCCAGACAGAGCCAGGAAATGCATAAGAGATTATATCTCTTGGTTGGCATCTGAGCTGGTATGTCTTTAGTTATGTCTTTCTTGCACATGTTCCGAGGTAGGCTCGGGTAGCATTGAGGGTCTAGCCTGGTAACCAGTCTTTGGTTGGCTAACATACCAACACACACTGGCCTTTGGTCCAGTTAGTGCATGAGTAACTGGGTATATTACCCAGTAACTCATGGAATTTTATTCCCATATAATAGGAATTTTGTTTCTCAAACAGCTTTCATTGGAATCAATGACACAATATGTTGTAATCCAGTACCCAGTTATTTTTTCAATATATTATTGATTCGGAGATGACACACAAACTCAGATTTATAAACTGGGTATGTAGAGTTTGAAATATGGGTTATAAATGTCTTTATCAGATAGAATAGGCCTAATGAATGGTGTAAGTAGCATTATAGGAGGTCAAAAGGACATCATGGTTATTAAAAGGTTTAATAGAAGTGCAACACTAAACTGAGAATTTTTTTAACTACCACTAGACAGTAGCCTTACCTTGCGGGACAGAGCATCAAATATTCCCCAGAACATTTTCCTAGAGAGGTGCAGCTCTTCATCTGAAGCTACTCCAAAATTGCCCCAACCTCCAGCCAAACAGTAATACTTCCAGCAACGCTCGTAGTGATTGGTCAACAGCTGGGGAAGTCGAGAACACATTCGGCAGCAGTCAATATACGAATGCAGCCAGATACAATACAAGAAATCAGAGGTGTGAGGTGAGAACAAGTACACTTAAAGAGGAACTATAAAGAATTATTTGAAATAGAATGTTATGATTCGCTAACATACCAGAGGTAGAACAAAATTGGCTGGTGCACATGTTTCATAAATGTAATGGTAATTTGGTGTGTGCATTTATTTTTTGCATAGGATAAGAACATTTCTATGTACATATGATGAAGCCCACTGTGCCACTGTGCTCCACTGTGCCAAACATAGTTTAAGTACACATTTGTACGTATGCACTGTTTGTGTCATGGTCCTGGGCCGTTGGCCTAGTGTTGTGTGTTCTCCGTGAGGTTCTGTTTTTTGTATCTCTGCTGTGTTTTTCATTTTGCTTACAGTTAGATTCTTAGTTTGTTATAGTTATTGTATTTCATTCTGGTTTCCTTTTGTTCTTGTCTTCCCTGCGTCTCTGTGTTCCTGTGTCTGTCTTGTTCCCACGTGTCTTGGCCCTTTGTCTTGTGTTTTGTGTTTAGTTTCACTTCCCGTTGTTTCCCTGTGTGTTGTGTGAGCCTCCAGCAATGAAGCTGTTTGAGTTTAGCTCTGCTCCCACACGTCCTGCATTTGGGTCCAACCTTGCCTGCCATACAGCCTAACTCTAACAGTTTGTGAATGAGGCCCAGTAGTAATTATGCAACAATGCACCTTTGCCCGTGTTGTGCAGTATTGCAGAAGTTGTAATTGCTTTCTTCAGCGAGTAATTAAGTAACATAACACATTAATTTTTAAAAGAAGCAAGTAATATAGGGCAACCCCACTCCCTGCTAACCTGAAGAAAATGGATGGACAAGTATTATAAGATACATTCAATTCTTTGAGTAACAACCCCAACACTGACTCCTACACATGCAAACTGAGCACTTGTGAACTGACTTTGATATTATTTCTCACCTTCAGAGGCATCTTGGTGTGTTCATTAAGCAGAGGTACATCAAACACCAGTCTCCTGAGCAAGTGCTGCATCATTGAAGGCCTTAGCTTACTGTACATTAAAAGAATTACATACATTAGTGGGTTATTAGTTCTGATCAAGAATGCAATCTCCAGCATGAGCACTATAAAAAAGTAAACCAAATAATGAACACTCATCAAAATTTTTCACTGCTGGGACTTCTGTTTCTTATATATGTCTTCATCTTACCCACAAACAGCAAGCAGACACTCCTCTATGGAGTCCCTCTGAGCTTTGGTGAGACAGCAGCCTTTGGATAGGCGGTAAACTGTATGAAGCAGGGAGTCGATTAGTGAGGCGAATGGCTCTGTCCCCGCGAACAGTGGAGCACATTTAGTCAGGAGAGGCAGCACTGCTGTACACAGATACCTGTTGAGGGCCAGTGCCATGTCTGTGGCACTAAGAGTAACCTGACACAAAGGAGGAGAGAGAAACAGAGAAATTACAGGTGTGGCATGTTTTTACACCTCTGGGGCACAGAGATGAGAATCTCAAATCAAACATGATCTCATGTTATTCACATTGAATAAAAGTACTTATTTCTGCCACTGGTATCACACAATAAGAACAATATCAAGGTCTGTTGCCTAACAGGTGATACAAGACTAACCACAGAAGAGTGCTATTCAGGAAACATGAGGAAAGGACCAGTGCGGCTGGACTGTGGGTGTGCAAAAGAGACAGAAATAAGGCATACATACAAACAGGCACAAACTTACAGTGTCCAGAGAGGCAGCAGACCTCAGGTCTGGTAAGAATCCAACCTCCAGAAGATGGAGAAGAAAATTCTGGTCTTCGATACCATAGACACGATCCAGGAATAGGACCATGGCTGCTTTGTGGTCTGGGCAGAAACCTGCTGACATGTCTGGCTCCACAACCAATCCATCTGTGCATACAGACATACACGCACACACACACAGGCATACATTACAAATCAGAATTAAAGCTGCAAGCAGCGATGATCAGGCCCTCATACCAAGGCGCATGTTGAGCCATGGTGCAGTTGAGCCATATTGTATTTGGAGGTTGCTACAGTCAGGAGCGTCACGGGGTCATTTGGATATTGTTAGTCCAGTAGGCTACTTGGATGTTGCGTCAATCAGCCACCGAATGTCTCCTAAGTCCACTAGGTGGTGTTGGCAGGTTCCACTAATAACATGTCATGATGCTGTATGTAAAGTTTGCACCCATAAATTAAAATTAAATGTTCATGGGATGATGATTATCAGTCTATTGCTGATTTCCTGTTCCCCCTAGGTGGTGCTTTTAGCGTGATGCAATGCTGGTACATAGATGTGTTCAGACTCACTCTCATGAAGTATGTGAAGTTTTGGACAGATTTGACAATGTATATCCGACATGTGACAATTTTGTCTCCTGTTGCGAATAATCGAAATTCGGCATGTGGCCACACCAAATATCATGTTGATCTGATGAAATCTGTAGGAGGAGTTAGTTAAAACATAAGGCCTGAAAATGGAGCTAAAGGCTCCACTGAAAAGAGACCAAAAATATGTTGATACGGCAACACTGTTCAACCAAACCTTTGACAACTTTTTATAGTCCACTTGCTTAGATGATATTGAGTGATTTTGGTCTCACTGGGTTGAACACTCTAAAACAAGTTTGTTAAAATAGAAGGCCTAAAAATGTCAAAAAGTAGTCAAAATAAAAAATCACACCTAAAATTCAAAATGGCTGATTTCCTGTTGGATTTTGGATATGGCTCCAAAAGCCTGATCTTCGAGCCTGCAAAATTTCAGATAAATAGAGTAAAATGTAGCCCTGGGGCTGATGTTTTGAAATTGTCTGGGGCTTGAAATTGAAAAAAGCCAAGAATTGGAGTGATGCTATGGCAACATGGTTTAACATTCTATAAAACCTCCACAACTTTTGATGGCCTACTTGTCTAGATTATGTTCAGTGATTTTGGTCAAAATGGGATGAACACCCTAGGAAGAGAATTTGTTCAAATACAAGGCCTGAAAATGGTGAAAAATGCTGCAAAAATGACACCTTAAATTCAACATGACTGACTTCCTATTGGGCTTTCAGTATGGCTCCAAGATACTTTTTTGTACATCTTATGTTACATAAGCCTGCAAAATTTCAGATAAGTAGATAAAATGTAGCTCCGAGACTGATTTTTTTTTTTAATTCTAGGTGGTGCTGTGGAGCCATTTTGCCATATTCAGTGATGACAGTAATCAAACTTCAAAGCTTACATTCTGACAGAGGTGTGTACCAAATTTTATGAGTTTTTGAGATTTCCAAGCCCCTCATCAAGGACTGTTTTTTTCATGGCAAATGCCCTCAAACAAAAACTCACCAGTTTTGAAATTAAGATTCCCCCTGGTGTGTAGACTAGACTGACCAAAGATAAACTTGATTCCATCAAAATCCTAGGAGTAGTTTGAAAAAGTATGAGAGTGGGAAATTGCTAAAATCACCCAACTAATTCAAAATGGCGGACTTCCTGTTGGGTGTGGGGCATCATTCTAAGAGGATTTTTTGTGCATCTGGACATGTTAAATATGTGTCCCAAATTTCATATGTGTACATGAAACACAGCGGTGGGGCTCGTCTTTAGGTGGTGCTATAGAGACATTTTGGAAGCGCCACGCGTGACATCATTAAAATATTAAAATTTCACCCATACCTGATGTATGTGCAAAATTTCATGAGTTTTTGAGTATGTTAAAGCCCTCAAAAAGGCAATTCATTCGATAAAATAATAAAAAACAAAGCTATTACAATAGGGCCTTCACTCGTTTTGTGCTTGGGCCCAAATAAAGGATCAGAGATTAACTAACTATTCATATAATTTGTTAGAGTTGCCCTTTATCTTATTTTGCTCAGGTTGGATCACTGGTAAGTCAGAATAAATTCTTGATTACTGTTATTACAGGATTACGGGATTACATCTCACGTTGAACGGGTGCCAGAGGACTTGCTTACCTTTAGCCAAGTTAGGCATGGAGAATGGAATACTGATGACTCCCACCAGGTCTTCAATAGGGATGAGAGACCTCAAAATGGCTCTGATACGGATAGCTTCACCTTTACCAGCATGGATCAGCTAATAGAGAAGAGATAGGACTGGAGTGAATGCCCTACGTCTGTAAGACTGCATATAGGAATTTGTGTATTTTTAAACATTGTAAGAAATTGCAGGAATTTTATCCAATCACTTGAAAGACATTTTGCCCCCCTCAGAGGTCTGTGCAAGAATTAAGACTGAAGTCTTAGAGTTAAGGTTAGAATTAGGTGTAGTTTAGGGCTATGGTAAGAGGCTAGGGAATGCAAAAAGTTACTGACGTCACTCACATGCATCTCTGGAGCACAGCGGCCCAGCAGGTCAATGAGAGCAGCATAGAAGGTCATGATAGCATTCCCCATGTGAATGGTATCATCTTCCTCTTCCTCTAGCATGTCACTGCTACACACAGACAAACACAGACACACTCACATATTAAATACTAAATACTTCAGACAATTTTCTTCTCAAAGAGGACCTGTTATGCTCATTTCCCACTCTACGTTTGTACTATATTTACTCGTGAACTCAGACTCAGTGTGAGGAAAATTTGGTCAGAGACAAAGTTTGTCTGAAATTGTCCATTCCTAAATGTAACACAGGTGGAGACAGTCTGCTTCAGAATCTTATAACTGGAAATATGGCATGTGGTTTAGGCAGTTCCCAATAGGTGTGCCAAGGGACACTAGTGTGCCAAAAGTCAAATCGAGGTGAACCCTGGGATTATGTGACAAGTAGCCATACCTACTGCAATATATATCTGCAAAACAAGTTAGGAGAAAATTGTTAATTTACAGTATCAGCACTTTTTAAGCCCTCATTCCAAAACAGAAGCAAATTATATTGCTTAACATTCAATAGGTTGGTGACATTTTTGCAGAATTTTGTCTAGCAGGAAGACACAAATGGAAGAAAACTTTTAACAGATACACTATGATGTCAAAATCCAAACCTTATCATAACCCTATACTTAGTGAGTAAAAACAGGTATGCCTTGAAATTTTGGCTTGTTCTTTGGTGTGTCTTGAAAACTACTGGGTTAAAGTGAGGCTCCCTCTCCTCTGCACACTGGATGATGCACACGTTAAAAAACAATTATCCTCATATTTTATGAATTTCAATCTCTTTCTGAAACAAACAATTTCAATTTACAGTCCCTCCCTTAAATGCTAACTTTCAATTTAATTTCTTTGTGGATGAAGCAGACCATAATCAAAAGACATAAATGCACAGCCCCACTACAGTTTCCAGAAGTAGAATTGGAGGCAGAGCTATTAGTTATCTTTTCTACGGAACCAGCTCTCAGTTTGGGTTGAACAAACTTTTTTTCTGCTCTCTCCTGGAGTCTGTGTGTTGTCCTGTCCTTAGTTTCTTTATGCTCCTCTTTTATCTTTTCCCTCAATACCCCAACTGGTTACAGCAGAAGCCTACCACTTGTGCTAGAGAGTGCTTCCTGTTAAAAGTGAGGTCTTCCTTCCCACTGACGCCAAGTGCTGCTTATAGGGGATTATCTGATGGATGGGATTCTCTCTCCAATATTGTAGGGGCTTTAACTTAAGTGCCTTGAGATAACTGTTGATGTGAACTGATGCCATATAAATATAAAGGAAATTTAATTGAAATCCTCGCCTCTTCAGTCCAATTGGTTTTTGTCGGTGATAAATTAAGCACACAGGTATGGAATGCATAATCAGTTTAGAAATGTTGTCATACACTGTCTTGCTGGTCTCAGACGTAGGAGACGGACCATCTCTGGAGGGATCCTGAGATATCTTAATGGCCTCCTCCATTGCTGCCAATAACCCGTCACCACCTTCACCTCGAAGAGCAGGGCCAAAACATTCTGGTCGGCGAATAAGAAGCCTTACTACAACATTGGCATTCTCCTCCACGCTTTCACCTAGCCACATAACAGGGACAAGCTGCAAAGTTTGTGGTTGCACACTGACACAGATTCCAGTCAAAAAATAAATTATCTTAGCTAACTATAGTCAAATGTTTACATTTTTACATTGCAGAAGACAGCAAAGCGCAGGAAGTCAAGGTATCGTTCCCCCTCCACAGGGTTCCAGCCAATATCGGGATATCCTTTACGAACCAGCATCACACAGCTCTGTAGCCCACACCCAGCTAGATACTGTACCACCTACACAGATAAATAATTATTTTTGTTTGTTTTTTGAAGTGAAAAAGAGCAAATACAGTACAGTGGAAAACCCCAGAAATAGAACAAAGCAAAACAATATTTTACGTAACTATTTGATGTAATTAACAGGGAACACTGTAAGTTAATAGAAGCTCGAATTCCTGCCAAGTTGGGTGTGAAAGTGGCCAGCAGGTTTTTCTATTTGTCTGAGGAAAAAAAAAGCAAAAAAAAAAAACCAAACAAAAACAATGTGACTATCTTTATGCACTGAATTCATTGTAATGAAATCCAGCACTATAAAAACAGAGTACATTAGGTGTCAATTTCAAATGAGTGTCTGTGATGAACGTGTTCATATAATTTACAACAGTTTTTGCTGAATCTTCCCAGAATCTCAAAGATGTTTGTTAGAAAGATCCAACTGTGCTGAATTCAGCAATATGTAACATGTGACTGCAATCTACATTAGAAATGTTCTATATAGCCCTCTCCCTCTGGCCTGGTCACGTACAATCAGATTGAGAAATTCCTTGTTGACCGGAAAAACATCAGGCATTTTATTTTGGCTTTCTATACACTGCTCTACTCTCTCAGGCCAGGCGATACCAGGGACATTGCACAGAAATGGGAGGGAGACCTTGACATGGTACATATTGAGGATGACTGACAGGAAGCCATTAAGGTAGTTAATTCAACCTTTATATGTAATAGACTTGGGGAGACACAGTATAAAATATTATATCGTCTACATATAACCCCTTTTATACTGAATAAGATGGATCGCCAGTACTCTCCCCTATGCAATAAATGTGGAAGAGAGGTTAGAACCTATTACCACTATTTTTGGCAATGCAAACTGATCAAAAGATTTTGGAGTGCAATTTCTAAAGAGCTGAGCGGCGTGTTTCTTGTCAAGATCAGATGTGACCCAGGACTGTTCCTCCTTGGCCTTCACATCAAAATCAGTCACTCTAACAGAATCACACTTTAAACTTTGTGATAAACTGTTGTTATTGGCCAGGAAATGCATTTTGATAAACTAGACTCAGGATAAACCACCGACAGTAATTCTCTATACCACACAGTGGTATAGAGAATTATTTAGGGTCCTCCCCCATGAAAGGATCAGGGCAGTTCTTAGGGGCAATGAGAGATATTTCACCGATACATGGTCTCCTGTGCTCAGATATCTACCTAAAGAACTGACTCAACTTGTGATGAGGGGACAGAATCTAATTAAGTTGTAAATCTCAGGGCCTAACCAGTGAACATCCTCCTCCTGTATTACTGTTTGTTTTGCCTTGTTTTTGTCTATCACCATGGCTGCTAGCTCAGATTGCCCTGTCGTTAGGCATTAACTGTATATGTAAATGCTTGGCAACTATTATGACAATAGGTAAGGCATAAGACCAATGAAGACATGATATGACACTAACATGTGACACAGCACAGTTATTTTCTTTTCTTCTTTTTTCTTTCTTTCTTTTTGTTTTTTCTCCTTCACCTCTGTAATGTGATATAACAGCATGATGTACAATTCTATATTCTTTTGTTTGTGTAAACACAAAACGAATAAAACTGTGTTTAAATAAAAACTTAGTATTCTGTTGGTTTGACGCAATTTATGTTTTTAAACTGACCAACTTGTTATCACTGCTTATCTGCTATCATCCTCATATTATCTTCATACTGACCTTTACCCTGTTTATATACAGTAATTAAAAAACTACTATGTGAGGTACCCTCTGAAAGTCTACTAGAATTATTAATGCAGCATTACAGACAATGCCTACTGTGACCATCAATGAAACCAACCAGCTCATCTATACCACAGCAACAGTGGTCCTTGAGATGCTTGGCTATAAGATGAACGACAGCCACAAGGAGCAGAACACTCCATGGAAAAGAAAAATAAATATCCCAGCTGTCATAAGGCGAAAGGTAGGGTACACCCTGTGCAGGTCGCCAGCGTGTCACAGGGCCAACACAGAGAGTTAGACAACCATTCACACCTGCCAATTGCCTAACAATTAGCATGTCTTTGGACTGTGGGAGGAAACCAGAGTACCTGGAGAAAACCCACGCAAACACAGGGAGAACATGCAAACTCCACACAGAAAGGCCTAGGTCAAGGTGGATTCGAACCCAAACCTTCTAGCTGAGAGGGAACAGTGCTAAACACGGTGCTTGTTATTTCAGGCTTCCTTCCTCTAATGTACTATAATAATTTCCCTTTTTGTGGTATACAATTTCTATAATTTAGGCAATTTAGCTGAACCTAAGGTAATATGCATAAAGACTGTTGTTTAGTGGGATAATAAAATTTAGCTCACATGTAACACAAAACAGGAAGTTGAATTTAAAAAATGAACAACACATCTAATAGATCAACAATACAAAGATAGTCAACATGAAACACACACGACTTAGTACTAGCTGCAGCTTGCAGTTCAGCAGTCTATGCTAAATTATTATATGATTTTAAAAGTATTACATGATCTGCAAAAAAAATCAAATCATGTAACACTTTCAAAAAGACATCTATAAATGGGAGATGGGTCAAACTATAACTTGTCTTGGCTTGAAAGTTAATCAAATTGCCCTTGACCAAGTCTAGTTGGTTAAAGATTCTGTGCCAGTATTAGGGGACTAAGACCTTAGTTATTTGTTGAGTAAAACACATTTTACTCCATTAGTTTGCAAGTTACATTATAGGTTGTCAATAATTTGAGGGCTCCACACAATTGTTTTGCTTGGACTAGGTTGTACAGTTTTTAAAATGGGGTTTCTGGGACAATCCCAGCATAAACTATTGGAAAGGATATGAGTGCATTCATCACAAAGCCATATTTGAATTTTGAACCTATTGTACTTCTTTTTTTTTTTTTTTTTTTTGTTAGAGGGTGTATTTCCTCAATGCATCAAGATATTCACATTCAACTTTTTTTTTTTATCTAGACATGTAGGGACACCCACTGCCAACCATCATGACCACTTTGAAATGAAACTTCCATTTTGAGATTACATGTATAGAATCTTTCATTTGGCTTGGCATTATTTTGTCGTTTTTTAATTTATGGGATTTTCCAAAAATTCAACCACTTTTGGAGTAAAACATTTTTACACAAGAATCTAGTTTATAACTGAGAGACCTTAGAGAACATGAAAAACACTGTTGTGCTTTGTTCTACCTCCAGTAGGGGTATTTCAATATTTTGGGAGCCTTTCCACTGCACTAATAGAATCACTGCTCTTAATTTCTTTCATGAACATTTATGCTTTATAATTTCTAAGCTATAAATTACAGTGCCTTGCGAAAGTATTCGGCCCCCTTGAACTTTTCAACCTTTTGCCACATTTCAGGCTTCAAACATAAAGATATAAAATTTGAATTTTTTGTGAAGAATCAACAACAAGTGGGACACAATCGTGAAGTGGAATGAAATTTATTGGATGTGTCAAACTTTTTTAACAAATAAAAAACTGAAAAGTGGGGCGTGCAATATTATTCGGCCCCTTTACTTTCAGTGCAGCAAACTGACTCCAGAAGTTCAGTGAGGATCTCTGAATGATCCAATGTTGTCCCAAATGACTGATGATGATAAATAGAATCCACCTGTGTGTAATCAAGTCTCCGTATAAATGCACCTGCTCTGTGATAGTCTCAGGGTTCTGTTCCAAGTGCAGAGAGCATCATGAAGACCAAGGAACACACCAGGCAGGTCCGAGATACTGTTGTGGAGAAGTTTAAAGCCGGATTTGGATACAAAAAGATTTCCCAAGCTTTAAACATCTCAAGGAGCACTGTGCAAGCAATCATATTGAAATGGAAGGAGTATCAGACCACTGCAAATCTACCAAGACCCGGCCGTCCCTCTAAACTTTCATCTCAAACAAGGAGAAGACTGATCAGAGATGCAGCCAAGAGGCCCATGATCACTCTGGATGAACTGCAGAGATCTACAGCTGAGGTGGGAGAGTCTGTCCATAGGACAACAATCAGTCGTACACTGCACAAATCTGGCCTTTATGGAAGAGTGGCAAGAAGAAAGCCATTTCTCAAAGATATCCATAAAAAGTCTCGTTTAAAGTTTGCCACAAGCCACCTGGGAGACACACCAAACATGTGGAAGAAGGTGCTCTGGTCAGATGAAACCAAAATCGAACTGTTTGGCCACAATGCAAAACGATATGTTTGGCGTAAAAGCAACACAGCTCATCACCCTGAACACACCATCCCCACTGTCAAACATGGTGGTGGCAGCATCATGGTTTGGGCCTGCTTTTCGTCAGCAGGGACAGGGAAGATGGTCAAAATTGATGGGAAGATGGATGGGGCCAAATACAGGACCATTCTGGAAGAAAACCTGTTGGAGTCTGCAAGAGACCTGAGACTGGGACGGAGATTTATCTTCCAACAAGACAATGATCCAAAACATAAAGCCAAATCTACAATGGAATGGTTCACAAATAAACGTATCCAGGTGTTGGAATGGCCAAGTCAAAGTCCAGACCTGAATCCAATCGAGAATCTGTGGAAAGAGCTGAAGACTGCTGTTCACAAACGCTCTCCATCCAACCTCACTGAGCTCGAGCTGTTTTGCAAGGAAGAATGGGCAAGAATTTCAGTCTCTCGATGTGCAAAACTGATAGAGACATACCCCAAGTGACTTGCAGCTGTAATTGCAGCAAAAGGTGGCGCTACAAAGTATTAACGCAAGGGGGCCGAATAATATTGCACGCCCCACTTTTCAGTTTTTTATTTGTTAAAAAAGTTTGACACATCCAATAAATTTCCTTCCACTTCACGATTGTGTCCCACTTGTTGTTGATTCTTCACAAAAAATTAAAATTTTATATCTTTATGTTTGAAGCCTGAAATGTGGCAAAAGGTTGAAAAGTTCAAGGGGGCCGAATACTTTCGCAAGGCACTGTATATAGTATAAACACAATCGCTAAATGCTATTATGGCATGTGCAAAGGTGTAGGAATTCTGATAAGTCACTATTTGCCAGCAGTTTCTAAAAATATTTTTAGCTCTTTATAAAGCAGGGAGTAGTTAGTAAGCATTTACCCAGAAGTGGGTCAACACTCCATACAACTATTGTCAGGCCACATGAACTCAACAGACCTTAGACGTCATATGCAGAAGCAACCTCAAATGTCTGATATGTTGTAACACATCTTTCCTCATGCATATGCGTGTCTGAGTCTTTGTCAGCCTCACCTTTTCCAGATCTGGCTCTCTTAAAGCCAGGGCCAGCTCATTATTATCCATGACTGATGCTGCAGCCACATCCAGAGGAGTGGATCCTCGCATAGATGGAGATGCTGAGAAGAGGAAAACATATATGTAAAGTATAAGTAACTTTACTAATTTTCCCAGTAGACAATCATTTTCAAAAATTAAAACGTAGTAGAATTCTAGAGTACACCTGCTGTTGTTTCAAAAATGCAAACACATGTATCTTTTTTTTGAGGGGGGGGTATATACATTTGAAGAAATGTTTATTTTCCTTTCCTAGTTCTTTCATTGGAGTTTTTGGAGTTTGGAGTTCATTGGAGTTTGCATGTTCTCCCTGTGTCAGCATGGTTTTTCTCCAGATATTCTGGATTCCTCTCACAGTAAAAAGTCACGTATGCTATGCTAGATAAAGTGCCTAAAGTGTACAGAATAAAAAACTATATGAATGTATGGTTAAATGTACCTTTTTTATTTTATGTTTTCATTATTAAGGTTTAGAAGTGTGTTTATCGGAAGTTTTTACAATTCTTGGAGGAATGAATCTGTGCTTTGCAAAGTCAGGTAAGGCTAGAAAAGTGCTACAGTGGTGTGAAAAAGTGTTTGCCCCCTTCCTCATTTCCTGTTTTTTTGCATGTTTGTCACACTTAAGTGTTTCGGAACATCAAACCAATTTAAACAATAGTCAAGGACAACACAAGTAAACACAAAATGCAATTTGTAAATGAAGGTGTTTATTATTAAAGGTGAAAAAAAAATCCAAACCATCATGGCCCTGTGTGAAAAAGTGATTGCCCCCTAAACCTAATAACTGGTTGGGCCACCCTTAGCAGCAACAACTGCAACCAAGCATTTACGATAACTTGCAATGAGGCTTTTACAGCGTTCTGGAGGAATTTTGGCCCACTCATCTTTGCAGAATTGTCCTAATTCAGTTACATTAGAGGGTTTTCGAGCATGAACGGCCTTTTTAAGGTCATACTACAACATCTCAATAGGATTCAGGTCAGGACTTTGGCTAGGCCACTCCAAAGTCTTCATTTTGTTTTTCTTCAGCCATTCAGTGGTGGACTTGCTGGTGTGTTTAGGATCATTGTCCTGCTGCAGAACCCAAGTTTGTTTCAGCTTGAGTACACGAACAGATGGTCGGACATTCTCCTTCAGGATCTCTTGGTAGACAGCAGAATTCATAGTTCCATTTATCACAGCAAGTCTTCCAGGTCCTGACGCAGCAAAACAGCCCCAGACCATCACACTACCACCACCATATTTTACTGTTGGTATAATGTTCTTTTTCTGAAATGCAGTCTTCCTTCTACGCCAGATGTAATGGGACACACACCTTCCAAAGAGTTCCACTTTTGTCTCATCGGTCCACAGAATGTTTTCCCAAAAGTCTTGGGGATCATCAAGATGTGTTTTGGAAAAATTGAGACGAGCTTTAATGTTCTTTTTGCTCAGCAGTGGTTTTCTCCTTGGAACTCTGCCATGCAGGCCATTTTTGCCCAGTCTTTTTCTGATGGTGGAGGCATGAACGCTGACCTTAACTGAGGCAAGTGAGGCCTGCAGTTCTTTGGACGTTGTTGTGGGGTCTTTTGTGACCTCTTGGATGAGTCGTCGCTGCGCTCTTGGGGTAATTTTGGGCGGCCGGCCACTCCTGGGAAGGTTCACCACTGTTCCATGTCTTCGCCATATGTGGATAATGGCTCTCACTGTGGTTCGCTGGATTCCCAAAGCTTTGGAAATGGCTTTATAACCCTTTCCAGACTGATATATCTCAATTACTTTCTTTCTCAATTGTTCCTGAGTTTCTTTGGATCTCGGCATGATGTGTAGCTTTTAAGGATCTTCTGGTGGACCTTACTGTGTCAGGCAGCTCCTATTTAAGTGATGTCTTGATTGAGAACAGGTGTGGCAATAATCAGGCCTGGGTGTGGCTAGAGAAATTGAACTCAGGTGTGAAAAACCACAGTTATAGTATGTTTTAACAAGGGGGGCAATCACTTTTTCACACAGGGCCATGATGGTTTGGATTTTTTTTCACCTTTAATAATAAACACCTTCATTTACAAATTGCATTTTGTGTTTACTTGTGTTGTCCTTGACTATTGTTTAAATTGGTTTGATGTTCCGAAACACTTAAGTGTGACAAACATGCAAAACAACAGGAAATGAGGAAGGGGGCAAACACTTTTTCACACCACTGTATATAAACACCAGCCATTTCCATAACTGCTGCATATACTAAAAAGTTTACCCATTAAAAAAAGAATGAGTCAGAGCTTGAATTGTAACAACCACAACACAACCATGATTATAGCCTCAATACCGTAGCAGCTGCTTAACTAAAAAACAAACAACAAAAAAAAACAATCATAATCTGAATTAGTCTGTATCAAAAGGCCTCTGCAGCACCAAGTATCCTAGCTGATGAAGAAGCTGCTAGTGTTTTGTCAGCTGATGAACTCTGACTTCAGCGGTGCAGACTGCCTGCCACCCTGACTCTCACTGTGTAATTTTTTTTTAGAAGATGGCACCGCACAAGTGTCAGCCTGTAGTAGCAGTTCCTGCTCACTTTTGAGTATTTTCCTTATTACTGTTAGAATTTGTGATTTTAATCTTTTCTTCTTGTTAGTGCTTATTCTGTAACACCAGGATATCATGAGGACCAAAGTCACATTATGTTGCGTGTTTTTTTTATTACTTTTTTCTACTCCACATTGTGTCTGGAGATCGCACAAATGGCCGTGGTCCCATTGTCTACAGTAGGGATCAGCTGTTGGCCAACTGTAACACCACTATGCAGCCTGGGGAGAGACCTGATATCCCCCAGAGCTTTGAAGAAGACGGCAGGGGTGTCACACTGGAGTGGAACATCGCAACAAAAAGAGACAATACAGACCAGTTCTTCCATCCATTGTCACCGGGAATATAAGATCCCTTCCAAATACGATGGAATAATTACTGGCGTTAACCCAGCATCAGAGGGAGTATTAGCAGAGCAGTATCCTACTATTCACGGAAACATGACTGACTGAGCAGATCCCAGACACAACCGTCACATCTAAAACCTGCAGGACACTGGCCCTCGAGGCCTGGAGTTGCCCACCCCTGTCTTATACTTTATCTTATTGTATCCTGGCCACTGTTTGTCTTTTCTCTGTACAACACCTTGCCACTGCTACATTGAAATTTCACCATCGTGGGACTAATAAAGTATTTCTTATCTCTTCTTATATTATCTTGGCAAATGGACTGGTTCTTATATAGTGTCCTTATACTTTACTTGAGGACTTAAAGCACTTTATACACCATGCCTCATTCACCCATTCACATCCATTCCACAGAATGTCTTTGGTCTTTTGCCTCGTCTCCCTCCCCTCGACCCCAGATGACTGATCCTCCCTGAGCTTGGTTCTGGCTGAGGTTTTTTCCTGTTAAAGAAGAGTTTTTCCTTCCCAAAGCAGCCAAGTGTTTGCTCCTTAGGGGGTCGTTTTGACTGTTGGGTTTTCTCTGTAGTTATTGTATGGACTCTACCTTACAGTATAAAGTGCCTTGTGGCGATTGTTTGTTGTGATTTAGTGCCATATAAAATGAAACTGAATTGGATTAAAGCACTTTTTTCTATTCCTAAGTGTTTTCTATCTAACATTCACATATATGCATGTTCCAATGAATACATCGGAGAGCAACTTGGGGTTCAGCATCTTGCCCTAGGATACTTTGGCACGCAGACTGGAGCAGCCAGGGATCAAACCACTACTATTCTGACTAGTAGATGACCTACTCTAGCTCCTGAGCTAACTACTGGTAGTGTCATGATTCAGTAGTAAGGCAGGCAGGAAGACAGACACAGGAGGACAACAACAACAAAGGGAAATAGGAAGTCAATAACAATAATGATAACTAATAACCAAACAAGAAACTATAATGAACAAAGAATCAAAACCAAATGCAAACAGGGAACATAACAGAAGAACTGAAAACAGAACCTAAAAGAACTAAACACCAAAACGCTAGGCACACGGCCCAGGATCATGACAGGTAGTCTGCTAAAATATGCAACATTGTATTATAACACAGCTCAGCCTTTTTTATGGGTCACTAATTACATTCCTAGTGGGATCTTTTGGGGTTCTTTACCTTTTTAGAATAAATATAAATCATAAATTTAGGTGACCTTAAAGATTAAAATGTTAAAATAAATGTTTTAAGTATAGTTTATTAAACCTTTTAATGCCAGCCCACCTGTTGCAGCTATAAAAACTTCAACTCTTCTGGGAAGGCATTCCACAAGGTTTAGAAGTGTGGTTATGGGAATTTTTGACCATTCTTCCAGAAGTGCATTTGTGAGGTCAGACACTGATGTTGGACGAGAAGGCCTGGCTCACAGTCTCTGCCTTAATTTATCCCAAAGGTGTCCTGCTGGGTTGAGGTCGGGACTGTGTGCAGGCCAGTCAAGTTCTTCCACACCAAACTCCTTTATCCATGTCTCTATGGACCTTGAGTTTTGCACTGGTGTGCAGTGATGTTGGAACAAGAAGGGACATCCCTAAACTGTTCCCACAAAGTTGGGAACATGAAATTGTCCAAAATGTCTTGGTAAAAGAGTTTAAGAGTTCCTTTCACTGGAAATAAGGGGCCAAACCCAACTCCTGAAAAACAACCACACATCATAATCCCCCATCCACCAAACTTTATCTGTGATCTGTGATTCATCACTCCAGAGAACACATCTCCACTGCTCTAGAGTCCAGTGGCAGCATGCTTTACAACACTGCATCCAGTGCTTTGCATTGCACTTGGTGATGTAAGGCTAGGATGCAGCTGCTTAGCCATGGAAACCCATTCCATGAAACTTTCTACACACTGTTCTTAAGCTAATCTGAAGGCCACATGAAGTTTAGAGATCTGAAGCGAGTGACTCTGCAGAAAGTTGACCACTATCAGTTGACTGTGGAATATTTAGTGGTGAGGAAATTTCACGACTGGACTTGTTGCACAGGTGGCTTCCTATCATGATACCACGCTGGAATTCACTGAGCTCCTGAGAGTGACTCATTTTGTCACAAATGTTTGTAGAAGCAGTCTGCATGCCTAGGTGCTTGATTTTATACACATGTGGCCATTGAAGTGATTGGAACACCTGAATTCAATTATTTGGATGGGTGAGTAAATACTTTTGACAATATATTGTATGATTCAAGCCACTACAGTGCAGTACCTTTAATACCTATGGTATGCTCTAATAAAGTATTATGGTCAACAGTATCAAATGCTGGTTTGAGGTTTAGCAGGACAAGCACAGAGATGAGTCTGCTATGAGTCTATGAGAAGATCATTTGTAACCTTCACTGATGCCAATCCTGTACTGTGATGAATTCTGAATCCTGAATGAAACTCTTCAAATAAACCATTCCTCTGCACATGATCTAATTGATCTGATTGGTGTCCAAAAAATGATGTGGGTTTTATAGAACACTGGGAAACTTTCTGGGGGAAACCTGTTTTAGGAGAGACGGCATCCATCCCACTTTGGATGGGCCAGCTGTCATTTCTAGAAATCTGCCCAAATGTACCCCCCCCCAAAAAAACAAAAAAACAAAAACAAAAGTGACTATCCAAAGTTTAGATTAGGAAGCACAGTTGCAGTTTTATACACCTCTCTGTAACTTATCTCCTCCTGTCATTCATCCAATAGAGACCCCATCCCCATAGAGACTGCGTGTGCTCCCAGACCACCAAAAAACAAACTGAAAATCAGCAAAAAACAATTTAAGAAAGAAAGAAAAATATGGCATACTCATCTGTACCAAAGAGTAAGACAGTTAAATCTGGATTGTTTAACATTAAGTCTCTCTCTTCTAATTCCCTAGAAACCTGGTTATACCAGGATGAACATGTTAGTTTAAATGAATCAACATCCCCGAGTCACACTAAATGTCAGAATCCTTGAAGCACGTAAACAGGAGGAAGAGGAGTAGCAGCAACAGTAGCAACAATCTCCCACTCCAACTTATTAATCAACCAAAGACCCAGACAGAGTCTGGGACCGTTCTCAGAGTTTCTATCAGATTTCTCAGATTTTTAATCTGATTTAGTGGTCAATTCAGATAAAATAATTATAGTGGATGATTTTAACATCCATGTAGATGCTGAAAAATGACAGCCTCAACTTTAACCTATTATTAGACTTGGTTGGCTTCTCTCAAAATGTAAATGAGCCCACCCACCACTTTAATCACTCTCTAAATCTTGTTCTGACATGCGGCAAAGACACTAAACATTTAACAGTATTCCCTAAAAACCCTCTTTTGTCTGATCATTTTTTAATAACATTTAAAGTACAATAATGGATTACACAGTAGTGGGGAACACATTTCACTACAGTAGATGTCTTTCTGAAAGGGTTGTAACTAAGTTTAAGTCATCAGCACTCACCAAGGCCAACACTGCTGTTCTCCAGCAGGTAGCTGAGATGGTCAAACATGGCTTTCTGGTTTTGACGGCTGATTCGACAGAAGTAGCATAGAAAACGACAACAGTTTGCCACCATCTTTGGAAAGGTGATTTCCTGCAAACACATATGGGTTGTTAGAAAAAATGACCATATGTGTTTATTTATCTGAATGTATTTCAAGTGAAAAGCACATCTTTAAAACACTTTGTGACAAATATTTAATTTGAAGTAGACAACTGCAATATTTCAGCTATTTACCCATTGCTTTACTATTCTGTATTATTACTCTAGTCTGTATTCTGTGCATTCTTTTGGGGTGTTCTTGACCCTGGACTCATCCATAGTGTGATTTATGTCAGTACTCAAAGCCTATTTTCTGACTCTATAGCCTAGTTATACTACCAGTACATACCTTGGAGTCTCCTCCACTAAGCACATTGACCATGACCTCCATGACAGTCTCATGCATCCCCAGTGCTCTCATCAGGTTAGGATGCTGGTAGAACACTTTGTTGTTCATGATATCACTGAGAGGAAGAACGATGGGTAAAAGCTTATTTTATGCTGATATGTTGATTAACAGATTAAACTCTTTCATATATTAAAAAAACAGATCAAATTATTTTTTTCCAACAACAATGATATTAGGTTTGTGGCATTTAAAAGCCTGAGGTCCATGTGTGTTCATTTTTATTATAATAGTGGCCTTCTGGACACAAACCAAGTAAAAATAGTTTTGTGTCTATTGCAGAGCAACAATGTCTTAAACTGAAAAAAAGAGCCCAAAAAATGCTGTGCCTCCAAAGTTGATTCAACAGTTGATTCAAAATTATCATATGAGACTAAATTTAAAAAAGTAACATATTCTAGTTACAGAAAATTTACCTATTTAGGTTGTAGCTAACTCAAAACCCTACCCCAACCTTAATTCTAGATTGTTTATTGACATTGTTGAGGTTAGGAAACTTCTTTCAACTGGTACCACAGTGCATTTGCAAAGTTGCTAGATAATGGAAATTTATTCAGTTCAATTCAGTTCAATTTACTTAGCACCAAATCACAACAAACAGTCACCTCAAGGCACTTTATATTGTAAGGTAAAGACCCTACAATAATTACAGAGAAAACTCAACAGTCAAAACGACCCCCTATGAGCAAGCACTTGGCAACAGTGGGAAGAAAAAACTTCCTTTTAACAGGAAGAAACCTCCAGCAGAACCAGGCTCAGGGAGGTTGGGGCTGAGGGGAGGGACACAGGACAAAAGACATGCTATGGAAGAGAGCCAGAGATTAATAATAACTACTGATTGCAGATGATGAATGCAGAGTGGTTTATAAACATAAAAAGAGGTGAATGAAAAGAAACACTCATGGGAGCGTAGGACTAGTGAAGCGTAACTAAGAGGTGGTTCAGGGTCATCTGATCCAGCCCTAACTATAAGCTTTATAAAAAAGGAAAGTTTTAAGCCTAATCTTGAAAATAGAGAGGGTGTCTGTCTCCCAAATCCAAATTGGGAGCTGGTTCCTCAGAAGAGGGACCTTAAAGCTGAAGGCTCTGTCTCCCATTCTACTCTTAATTATCCTAAGAACCAGAAGTAAACCAGCAGTCTGAGAGTGGTGTGCTCTATTGGGGTAATATGGTACTATGACATCTTTAAGATAAGATGGGGATTGATTATTCAAGACCCTCTAAGTTAGAAGAATTTTAAATTCTATTCTGGATTTAACAGGGAGCCAGTGAAGAGAAGCCAATATAAGCAAAATATGCTCTCTCTTTCTAGTCCCTGTCAGTACTCTAGCTGCAGCATTTTGGATCAGCTGAAGGATTTCCTTCTTTTAGGACTGCCTGATAATAATGAATTACAATAGTCCCACCAAGAAGTAATAAATCACAAACTAGCTTTTCAGCATCACTCTGAGATGAGATGTTTCTAATTTAGAAATATTGTGCAAATGCAAAAACACAGTCCTACATATTTGCTTAATATGTGCATTGAAGGACATACAGTATCCTGGTCAGAAATAACTCCAAGATTTCTAAAGAGTGTTACTGGTGGCCAGGGTAATGCCATCCAGAGTAAGTATCTGGTTAGACACCATGTTTCTAAGGTTTGTAGGGCAGAGTACAATAACTTCAGTTTTATCTGAATTTAGAAAATTAATGATTGTGACCTATTAAATCCACTGACTGACTACAAGGAGTTTAGACAAAGGGAAAAGGGGTCACTTTCTTGTAAGAAGCAAACCATAACTAATCACCAGTGAAGAGAGGACACCTAGAAACAAAACTGCCAGTAATACTGTCAAAGTTAGCTTTATGTACATGTATCTTGTAGCTTCACTACAGATGTCAACCACCATCTGGTAGGATTATTTGGCAAATACTACCAAGTCCCACTATAGATTGCCAAGCAAACTAAACTGGGACTCATAAACAATCTGAAGATAACTTGGTCTCCTTCACAAGCAAGACCATTTGCTGGCTTGTGTTTAAGTGTCTAATAAAGTTTTGAAGACTAGGCACAGAATATGCTTATTGAGTGGTAGCAATGCTGACAGAAAAACAGGTGCATGCTAGATCAAGATGTAAATAATTTAGCAAAAATACAATCAAAAGAAAAATTTTTGTGTATGAATACAGGTGTTCCTTAGGCACAAATAGTTTGAAAACCATTGAAACAAGGCATATAACAAAGGTAAAGTGAAATTTTCCTATTTTTATTGTGCTGACTCAAAGCTTTCTTTAACATGTTAATAACCTTACATGTTAATTACCTCAGCAATGTGAAATAAAGATTATGTGGACCAGACCCTTAGTGGACGGCTCTTGTAGGTTTGTCTCAAATTAATTCCCTTAGCAGTAAAAGAATACTTGAAGTTTAATAACCATCTACAACTAAGAATTGTTACATTTAGAACTTAGATGACAGAAGCTAAGGTATTTTCATTGGTGTTTTGCGGTTGGTCAGCAGAATTGCTTATAAAAAAAGCAGCAGGGAAGGCTTTGGGAATAGACAGTTGGATGAATCTGCCTGACCTCAACCAAGGAAAATATTTAGAACCTTGTTCTGTTAAGTTGGCAGGTAGTCCAATCTTACTTTGTAGTGTGAAGCCAGGACTCCTGACCTGGACTGTCAGAACATGTTTAAGTCAATAACAAGAGAGAAAAGTCAGATCAGGCCAGATTTTGCTTCTAATTTGCCTGTAGGGGATCCTGTAGATTCTGTAGATGGATTAAAAATCAAATATACACACAAGCACAAAAATACAATTTCTCTGTGTTTGAACTTTGATTCATCTAAATATTCATAGGGTTTTACAGTTTTCCTCATCATGTGGGGAGTTAAAGCAAGTGTAAAGAAGAAAATACTCCAAAAAAAACAAAGGGAAAAGATAGATCAGATACTGTATGTATGCAAGAGCCTGACACGCAAGTGTGTTCTCACCCCAGCCCTCTGATCATCAACTTCTCCTCCTCTCTTCCCATGCGCACACTCAGCAGAGATCTGATCTGACCCAGAGCAGCTAACAGGTTGATGGTGTCCTCAATCGATACTGAGTTTATAGTGTAGGTCTTAGGAAGAGCCCGCACCTGCACAGAAACAGGCACATTCATATATTTTAAAACTGAGTGCAACACATTTCCTATACAAGTAGAAGCATTTTGTTACTGTGAAAAGATATATAGATACTGAGCAGGACATTGTCTTCTGCACAAGAATTAAAGAAAGAAAAATTCATACACTTAATTCACCCACTTACACTTCTCTTTTAAAAATCACTGTAGTGTTAGAGTGATGCATTTCACCTCCTTTCAGGAAGTTTTTGTGAACTTCTTTGACCCCAATAAATGAAAGAATCTCTGTATGTCTGCTTTGCATTTTCTGTATAAATGTATCTTTTTCATTACAGAATAACAGAATACCTTAATTAAACTGCAATTTCAAAATCAATAAATAAAAATATAACATAAAAAGTTATAGTTCAGCTGTGTTCTTTAACAATTCATTAACTTTTGCAGGATTTAATATTCATTAACCACTGCAGGATTTAATATGTGTAAATAATTTAATTGCAGTTGCCTGTGTGTTCCATAGATGACAGGCTTTTAAGGAGCGTGCCGATTGTCCAAAATTAGATCTACTATGTTATACTATGCCATGTACTATATAATATACTATGCTAGCATTCTCTTCTGCCAACCGTCTGCATGTCCTCCTTCACTATATCCAGGAATCTTCTCTGTGGTCTTTCTCTTTTCCTCCTGTCTCACAGCTCAATATTAAACATCTTTTGATAAGTATATCCACTATTCCTCTTCTGCACATGTCCAGTTCATTTCAACCTTGTCTCTCTAACTTCATAATCAAAATGCTCACCCTGAGCTGTCCCTGTGATATACCCATTTCAAATCTTGTCCATCTTGGCCAATCCCAAAGAAAATCTTAATATCTTCAACTCGGCCATATACAGCTCACCCTCCTGTCTTTTTGTTAGTGCCACCGTCCTCCAACCATAGATCATATCAGGTCTCAGTATTCAGTTCCATTCAATTCAGTTTATATAGAACCAATTTACAACAACAGTTGCCTCAAGGTGCTAACTATTGTAAGGTAAAGACCCTACAATATTGGAAAGAAACCCCAACAATTACATAACACCCTATGAGCAAGCACTTGGCAATAGTGGGAAGGAAAAACTCCCTTTTAACTGGAAGAAACCTCAAACAGAACTAGGATCAGCAAGAGGCAGCCATCCGTCACAACTAGAAAGAGAAGAGAGCAAAGAGAGACAGGAGAAAAGGCAGACTATAGAAGGGAGAGCCGGAGTTTACTATTTAACTACAGAAGAGGTGTGCAAACACGCAGAGAGTGAAAAGAGATGAGTGAAGAAGAAAATCAGGCAAAAGTTTGGACACAGTGTGTCCAAACTTTTGCTGGTACTGTATAAGAAAATATATAATTTATATAATTTATAATGCTATTCTCAGCAGTTAAAGTGCACAGGAATGATAATTTTTGGCACAGATGTCCATAAGTTGAAGGAGGAGAAAAGTTCAGTGCATCATAGGAAGCCCCCCAGCAGCCGAAGCCTATTGCAGCATAACTAAGGAATGGTTTAGGGCCATCTGATCCAGCCCTAACTATAAGCTTTAGGCTTAAAATATTCCTTCTGATAATCTTAAAAAGAGAGACTGTATGTCTCCCAAATTTCAACTGGGAGTCGTTTCTATACTAGAGGGTCCTGATACAGAGCTGGTTTTGAATATTTTTTTTCTCTTGAACTTTTCAAACTTTTGCCACATTTTAGGCTTCAAACATAAAGATATAAAATTATAAATTTTTGTATAGAATCAACAACAAGTGGGACACAATCGTGAAGTGGAATGAAATTTATTGGATGTGTCAAACTTTTTAACAAATAAAAAACTGAAAAGTGGGGCGTGCAATATTATTCGGCCCCCTTGCGTTAATACTTTGTAGCGCCACCTTTTGCTGCAATTACAGCTGCAAGTCTCTTGGGGTATGTCTCTATCAGTTTTGCACATCGACAGACTGAAATTCTTGCCCATTCTTCTTTGCAAAACAGCTCGAGCTCAGTGAGGTTGGATGGAGAGCGTTTGTGAACAGCAGTCTTCAGCTCTTTCCACAGATTCTCGATTGGATTCAGGTCTGGACTTTGACTTGGCCATTCCAACACCTGGATACGTTTATTTGTGAACCATTCCATTGTAGATTTGGCTTTATGTTTTGGATCATTGTCTTGTTGGAAGATAAATCTCCGTCCCAGTCTCAGGTCTCTTGCAGACTCCAACAGGTTTTCTTCCAGAATGGTCCTGTATTTGGCCCCATCCATCTTCCCATCAATTTTGACCATCTTCCCTGTCCCTGCTGATGAAAAGCAGGCCCAAACCATGATGCTGCCACCACCATGTTTGACAGTGGGGATGGTGTGTTCAGGGTGATGAGCTGTGTTGCTTTTACGCCAAACATATCGTTTTGCATTGTGGCCAAACAGTTCGATTTTGGTTTCATCTGACCAGAGAACCTTCTTCCACATGTTTGGTGTGTCTCCCAGGTGGCTTGTGGCAAACTTTAAACAAGACTTTTTATGGATATCTTTGAGAAATGGCTTTCTTCTTGCCACTTCCATGAAGGCCAGATTTGTGCAGTGTACGACTGATTGTTGTCCTATGGACAGACTCTCCCACCTCAGCTGTAGATCTCTGCAGTTCATCCAGAGTGATCATGGGCCTCTTGGCTGCATCTCTGATCAGTCTTCTCCTTGTTTGAGATGAAAGTTTAGAGGGATGGCCGGGTCTTGGTAGATTTGCAGTGGTCTGATACTCCTTCCATTTCAATATGATTGCTTACACAGTGCTCCTTGAGATGTTTAAAGCTTGGGAAATCTTTTTGTATCCAAATCCGGCTTTAAACGTCTCCACAACAGTATCTCGAACCTGCCTGGTGTGTTCCTTGGTCTTCATGATGCTCTCTGCACTTGGAACAGAACCCTGAGACTATCACAGAGCAGGTGCATTTATACGGAGACTTGATTACACACAGGTGGATTCTATTTATCATCATCAGTCATTTGGGACAACATTGGATCATTCAGAGATCCTCACTGAACTTCTGGAGTCAGTTTGCTGCACTGAAAGTAAAGGGGCCGAATAATATTGCACGCCCCACTTTTCAGTTTTTTATTTGTTAAAAAAGTTTGACACATCCAATAAATTTCATCCCACTTCACAATTGTGTCCCACTTGTTGTTGATTCACAAAAAATAAAAAAATTTTAAAAAATTTTTATCTTTATGTTTGAAGCCTGAAATGTGGCAAAAGGTTGAAAAGTTCAAGGGGGCCGAATACTTTCGCAAGGCACTGTAGCTGAAGGTTCGCATTCTACTTTTGAAAACTCTACAAGTAAGCCTGCAGTCTGAGAGTGAAATGCTCAGTTAGCATAATAAGGCACTATGATATCTTTAAGATATGATGGGGCCTGGTTGTTCAAGATTTTGTATGTGAGGAGAAGGATTGTAAATTCAATTCTGAATTTAACAAGGAGACAATGAAGAGAAGCTAATATGGCAGAAATATGGTCTCTCCTTCCATTACCAGTTAGTATTATCTCTGCATCAATCTTGATAAACTGAAAGCTTTTCAGGGAGCTTTTAGAGTATAATATTGATTTACAATCGTCCAGCCTAGCATCACTCTGAAACAGGGTGTTTCTAATTTTAGCTATATTGAGAAATTGAATAAAGGCAGTTCTACATATTTTTTTAATATGTTTTTTTTCTGGAGGACTCCAAGACTCCTTACAGTGTTACTGGAGCGCAAGGTAATGTTATCTAAAGTATCTTGTTAGACACCATGTTTCAACGATATTTAGAACTGAGTACAATAATCACAATTTTGTCTTAATCAAAATCAGAAAGCCTTTATTGTCATCAAACACAGGTGCTTGACAAAATTGTGACAGCTGCCACTGGTGAATGTGTGAATAAGTGAATGTGTGTAAGTACAAAAATATAATGAGAAAAACCAGCATTCACACACCAAAGGTGTATTTACATAGGCAGAGTACCTGTTAATTAATAACTATTAATAAATAATGCAATATGTATTGCACACAGATTTATAGTATTGCAGATAAGGTGGCATTGCACTCACAAAATATTGTACTATTACCAAGTATAGTATTGCCCTGGTGTTTGGTGTTTACACAGCTCAGTTTTTATTGCCTTGTGATTGTCTTTTGGTATTAAGTAGCAGGTGTGTTATTGTAGTCTGATACCCCATGGAAAAAAACTGTTTTTCAGTCTGTTGGTTCTGCTTTTCTGAAACCTGAACCACTTGCCTAATGGCAGAGGTACATGGCTAGGGTGTAGTGTCTGTGGAAATTTTCCTGGCCCAGCAAAGCCCACAGGTGCTAGCAATGTCTGCCAGGGTGGGCAGAGGGCTACCAATTAACTTTTCTACCATCCTGCTTACTCTCTGGAGAGCTTTCCTGTCTGCTGCTGAGCAGGGAGGAAACCAAACTGTAATACTGTGTGTTATAACTGACTCAGTGGTGGCCCTGTAAAAAGACATGGGTAGTTTTCTCCTCTGTAACACCTGCAGAAAGTGGAGCCTTTGCTGAATCTTTTTGACTAATATAGATGTGTTGGCTGCCCAGCTCAGGTCATCAGATATTTGTGTCCCCAGGAACTTGAAGAAGGCCACCCTCTCTACACTTTCCCAGTTAACAGTGAGACCTGATCCCCTCTCTGCCTCCTGAAGTCAATGACCATCTCTTCGTTTTTAGTGGTGTTTAGCTCCAGGTTGTTCTTGGTACACCACTGTGTCAGCACCTGTACATGCTCTCTGTATGCTAACTTGTCACCCCCTGTGATCAGTCTGACTACAGTAGTGTTGTCAGTGAATTTGATGATGAGTTTGAGGGTTGAATGTGGGCACAATCATGTGCATAGTGGGCGTACAGGAGTGGGCTCAGCACGCAGCCCTAGGTAGAGCCAGTGCTGAGTGATGGGGAGGGGGAGCAAATCTGACTCAGAGGAAGAAATTAGAGGTCGTGTAAGCCTTTATGTTTTTAAGATATGCCTGTAATTGAACTAGTTAAAATATATTATCTGGCTTCATGGATAAATAAAGCTGGGTAGCATCTCTACAGTAATAAAAATGTAAACAGTGTTTTCTAATAATATTACCTAAGGGAAGCATGTATAATGTAAAAAGTATCAGTCCTACAACAGAACCCTGTGGAACTCTGTGATTCGCAGCAACGTGGCAATGAGAGACCATAGAAAGTGAACAATATTTGGCAATTTGAAGCAACCACCTGAACCACACAAAATAACTGCTGGTGACACTAAGTGGGAGGGGCTTGTGATAAACTTTCAGGTGAATGACTGAAGAGACTACCAATGAGACTGAAGGAATAGCGCTGATTCACATACAGTACCAGTCAAAAGTTTGGACACACTTACTGAATGGGTAAGTGTGTCCAAACTTTTGACTGGTACTGTATGACCTGCAAGTAAATACATTAGAGGGTCACCTAGGTCAACAAAGTCTGCAAGCAACCAACTGGCAGCTTCAATGTGATGAGCCAATTGCTTCCAGTGTGTGTGCAGCTTAACTTCTGTGTGTGATGAAGACTTTACATAAACAAACTGGAATCCAACAGATATGATTCAAACCACCCCAGCACAGTCCCTTTAATGTCAATCGTGTGTTCTAATCTTTGTAGTAAAATATTGTGGTCAGTGGTACTGAATGGTATGGTGCAATGAGGTCTAACAGGACAAGTACAGAAATGAGTCCAATGTTAGAGGCCATAAAGAGATCATTTGTAACCTTCACTAGTGCTATTTCTGCACTGGTTAAACTTATTTGACCAGTCTTAAAGGAATGGGGTCTCAAAAGCACAGTGATGGAGAGGAAGAAATTACAAGACAAGCACAAGACTCCAAAAACACAAATAGTTCTGGGGATCTGCCTGGCCATGAGGGAGCAAAAGAGGCAAAACAGTTCGGGGGGGTGGGAGTGGGGGGTGTCACAGAGGAGGCACAGATGAAGCAACTATGAGAGCCAGCCAGATTGCCAGCGCCAGAGACAAAGCAATTCTGAAGGCCGATCTGGAGCCCAGTTGTGGAGATCAATCAAAACTGGAGGCCGGCCAGGAGGCCAGCAATGGAGCAGAATAAGGCAAACTAAGTGCACCAGAATTTTAAAAAAAAGGTTCTGGGGGCTGATGACGGCAGAAACCCTCTGGAGCCATGGCAGGTAATGGGACACCAGTGGCTTGGCCATGGGCCAGTGACAGCAACAAAGACCCTCAGGTGGTGTAGCTGGAGGAGGCTGACAATGGTGGCAAAGACTTTCTGGAAACAGGTAACAAAGGAGACTTTCTAGAGGTCAGTGTTGGTGGAGGCGACTGGGGACCACAGGCTGGGGATGCAGGCTGAAAACACACTGAGCAGTGTCTGTGCTCGGGACACAAACATCAGTCTCTATGCTGGGGAGAGGTGGGAAGTAACAAAGTACAAATGCTTCGTTACTGTACTTAAGAAGAATTTTCAGGTATCTGTACTTTACTTGAGTATTTTTTTTTCTGACAACTTTACTTTCATTCTCTACACTTTTACACAAATAGCTGTACTTTCTACACCTTACATTTTCAAAACAGGATCGTTACTTTAGGTTTAACACATTTTATTTCACATCACTGTGTGCCTTCAAACATCAAAGTGATTTAAGTCTAAATGGAGGAAAAATAAGACAAAAGACAATCCTATTGGTGTGTCTATCACCAGACTTTATTGCAAACAAAGAGATGATCAAAAGTTTGGACACTGTATATATTTTCTTACTGTATAAGAAATTATATTATTTATATTATTTATAATGCTATCCTCAACAGTTAAGGTGCACCAGAATGATAATTTTTGGTGCAGATGTCCATAAGTTGTAGCTCCGGATTAAGCTCTTTTTTTCTGTTTAGGATTGGAGGCAAAGTCAAAACAAAATACTACTGTGACGTGAGAATGCATGAGAATCTCTGCATTTTCAAACATGGCAGCATGTCACTCACTGCAAACACTTTAGTGATTAGTTTTTTCACTAAAAAGAAGCCACCCTGAACCTTCCCCAGAAACGGCTTATCCACAAACCAGCACCGTGGTGGACATCTTGGAGTCCATAAATAGTAAACTGTCCAGCTTCAATGCCCGCCTGGCCCTAGTGGAAATCTTCCACAGAGTTTCATGCCTTGCAGGAGACTGCAGAGTTCAGCCAGCAGCAGGTGGAAACACTCGCTGCAGAAAAGGCTGTTCTCAGAGAGTAGGTGAATTCCCTCACTGAGGGTATGACCCGGCTCTAAAGAAAATTTAAAAAATTAAAGAAACCGTTATTGAGCTCCAGGCCCCCAGCATGAGGGATAACCTTGTGTTTTCAGGCATCCCAGAAAAAGCAGAAGAAGACCCAGAAACAACCGTTAAGACATTCATTCCCACCCAACTGAAGGTCCCAGAAGACACGTGAAGACCATCACCTTCCATCGAGTTCATCACCTGGGTGGTAAGCGACCCAGAGCATGCAGACCCAGACTGATCGTGGCAAAATTCAAGCACTTAAAACAAAAAGAACTGGTGAAGAGCCACAGCCAAAGGAGATCCTGGAGTGACACAAAGTCCTGTTCCCCATACTTGTAGGTCTAAATAGGATAATTAACACCGCTATAATTAGCATAGTGCCGTGATTTTTGATGTTTTTTTCCCCCCTCTTTTTGTTGTAGTTTTAAAAATAGTATTTTGGTGTTTGCACCATTTTATTTCACTTACATCACATTTTTTTCCTTTTTTTCACATCACAGCGGCGGATATTAGCATAAGGTTGTAAGGTGCACAGACTCCACAAGAGCTACAGCTGGCAGAAAAGGCCTCGACCTGTCATTGCCAACTTTGTAAGGAGGGACACTAAATCAAGTTCGATGAGGAACAAATAAAAGATTTGGGACTTGCAAAATCTGAATATGGTCTTCATTGAGGATGATCTGACAAGCCTGAGAAGCAAAATGCATAAGGAATTACGGTAAGATGAGAAACTCATCGGCAAGATGTAAACGGTAGATGGGATAATTTATGGTGGAGAATGGCAAGGAGGCGCTGCACATCATAGAGACGCCAGTTGACTTATTTAAAGTAAGGTGGACAGAGGATAAAGTTCATGATCTTGGATTGTACATGGATGACTAGAACAGGCTCACCCCCTTTCAGTCCCGCACTGATAGATTCCTTTAAATAGGACCACAATTACACTTTACAAGGTGATTGTGAAGTACTGAACTTCTCTGCTATCAATGTTTGTTGATTACAATCAAAAATAAGATCAAGGTTAGTAGACAATTAGGTGACCAATTTCAATTTTATTTGCCCAAGTGAAACCAAAATGGATGTTGTTGATGCTTTGTGTCCAGGATTCAAGTATATCCCTATGAGTAAGAAAAACCAAGCTCACAAACACGGTGGTACACATGGATTAGGTATTCTTATCACACCTCAGTTCTTGAAGGCACTGCTTCTGAGAAAGTACTATGGGTTAAAATTGACCAAGGCATATGTGGTGAAAATCTTATTATGGGTGCTGTTTATGTCCAACATGAAGATTCTATCTATCACAATGTGAATTTGTTTGATATTATAGCTGATTACTTAATCTTGATTAATAATATCTATGAGGATTGTTTAGTTTTATTGTTAGGGGACTGCTCATACTAGTTGCTTATCTGATTTTGCTGATTTGGATGAAAACCCCGCCTTTTCCTGTAATTTACATGTTGAAGATTTTTTGTTTGATGGAAGTAAGATGGATCTACTAGGCACACCAACTACAAGATATAATCAGGATACAAAGAACAATAATAATGGATAGAAACTGAGTGAACTGTGTAAAGCTCTCAATCTAAAGACAGTGAATGGTAGGTAGGATTTGATTTGGGAGTGGGTGAATTTACTTGTTTTAAACCCAATAGTAAAAGTACTGTTGATTATACTATACAGCAGGGGTGGGCAACTCCAGGCCTCGAGGGCCGGGGTCCTGCAGGTTTTAGATGTGTTCCTGATCCAGCACACCTGAATCACATATAGAAGTCATTAGCAGGACTCTGGAGAACTTGACTGCATACTGAGGAGGTAATTCAGCCATTTGATTCAGGTGTGTTGGATCAGGGACACATCTAAAACCTGTAGGACACCAGCCCTCGAGGCCTGGAGTTGCCCAACCCTGCTATAGTGAATCCTAAATTGATGCCCAAAATCTATTCTTTTGAAATTGATCTATATGACAAATTAATTTAAGTATCAAAACCAAGTGCACATCGAATGCATTGGATGTTTCTTATTTATCACTGGAAAGTAATCACACTTCAAAAGTTCAATTAAAAACAAACTGGGATTCAAACTTAGCTAATAATTTAGGGCTGCACTTGGAAGTTCATCTGAAATGATTGGTAAATTAAATCACAGAATATCAATTTTAGATCCTAACTCTGTAACAAAGAATTATATAAACCTTTTAACTCAGGAACTGTGTCAAGACAAACCGGGCTTAGATTCAAAATGGTTTTACTGCCCACCCGACTGCAGTGCGCCTCACGCTAAAGCAAGCGCGCCTGCTGCTCCATTCCCTGCCTCACTCTCAGTAGCTCACTGTAGGTAATTCAATTTACCTGTGCTGCTCACTGTTTCACTCACACTAAGGACAAAGACCTGCAGCTCACAGCTCCCACAAAAGACACCACTGGTATGATAAAATGTTTGTTTAAATAGTCAGTATTCTTTGGGTGAAGTAGGAAGTTAAAAATTATTATATTTAGGAATATTTGGTAATGTGTGTTACTACTTGCACTGACTATAAGTTAAAGCAATTGACAATATTTATGAGATAGGGACCAGAGGACATGCACTGTCAAGTATGGCGTTGACTGGATATATATTTTCCTAAAAGAACAATTCTCACATCATGACTAACATGACAATATTGCATGCATTTGCCATTTGATTTTGCTAAACTGAAACCTTATCTTCTCTTAGTAACTGTCAGGTATACTGCTATCTATTTTGTCATTGCAGGGATTATGTCAAAACGTGGTTGCAAATGACCCATCAGGGGTTCATTATGTAGTAAAAGCTGTACATTATGTAAATATAATATACTGTTCTTCCACACTAAATAACTAATTATTCCTAAAGATATTATACAGGTTTTTTTTTTTTTGGAACAAACTACACAGTTACAGCTGTATTGAGGTTTATGTGCAGGTGTATATTTTTGTAGCTGTTGTATTTGAATGCTTTATACTAACACGGTCGACAGTGGTATGGATTTTCTGTTTTAATGCACACAGACAAACCTGTCCACCAATGCCATCATACTGGCGATGTAGCAGGACAAACATAGCTCTGACCAGCTCCGGATCCTCTATAACTGACTCCTGAGCCCAGCGCACCATTGTATCAGAAATGAGCTGCTGTAAGGTACCTGCAGAGAAAGTTGGACAATAGAAGAGCAGATCAGAGCCTGTTGAGAATGTCTAAATGCTCTGAAGTCAAAGATCTTATTTACTTTTTATTCAGTACTATGCCTGTACAGTTTCCTATTCACTGAGACTTACTAGCAGCTTATTTACTACTTCTAAAGGGAAACCATTTAAGAATGGCCTTACTAGGTTTCCTGTCTTTTTTCTCCTTCGGCAGGTTGGCCATCTTCTTCTTTAGATAAGCCACTTTCTCCACCAGTGACATGAGTCGACCTCGTATGGTGAAGTCACTGTCACAGTTTATGCCTTTCTCGTCATCCAAGTCTATACCTAACAGAATGAACAGATTGATGCATACTGAATGCTATGTTTGCAGTTATGCACATACTACACACATGTTACCATAATATTTATGTTATGGGTATGAATGATGCCTATTGATCTTTGTCAGGCAATTTTAGTTAAACAGTTTAATGTGATACTGACCACAGTGTCTCATCAGATCTTCATGGAAGTCTAGCAGCTGTTCTCTGATGTATTCAGGACAGGGACACTCCTGTTTCTCATCCTTAAAGTTTAGTAGCATGTTGATCTGCAGATTGGTTACAGAATTTTTGCAGCAACCATTAGATTTACAACACAAAACTCTAGAATACATGCACGTATTTAGTCACAAAAATGAGGGAAAGTTGTATGAAATGATACATGTTGTACTGTGGCAGGACCTTAGGAGCGCTGTGCAGAAATGAAAGCCTGCAACCCTTAAACTGAAGCAACACTGAAGAAGAGTGGGCCCAAATTCTTCCAAAATAATGTGAGAGAGTGATAGTCATACAGAAAATTATTTTAAGTTGTTGCTACTAAAGGTGGTTGTGCAACCTATAGAATCACGGCACTAAAGTAGTCCTGGGGAAAAGCTAACTAGTCTTACTTAGCAGAGTAGCTGTCTCTACAGACTGGCTTGAAGGAAATTCATATCTATTGTGGTTAAACAGCCTTAAATCAAATATTTGAAGGAAAATGTCTAATAAATGGTTGAATTATGTCACTATTTTAACATTCAACATTACAAATGTTCAGCTGTCAGTTGGAGTAAGACCAAGAGTTCTGCCTCCAAAGTTTAATAGTGTCACTAGCTTTACTAATTTGGGTGTACTGACCTTGTAAATCATTCCGAAATCCCACTGTGTACTTAAGGGGAAAAAAACAATCCCTTCTCTGAAACCTGAAATCCCACAGCACAATAAAACCTCAAATATTGCATTCCTTAAAACTGCTGTCTGTGTTGCATACGTAATCATTTTATCAGTTGATCAATGATTTATTATTTATTTTTAAGACAACGAAAATTTTATGTATAGTAACACAGTTAATATAAACTAAAATAAAATGTCTGAGTATGCGACTTAACATTGTTTATTCCTATTCACTGAGCTCTAGCTGGCAAGTGTTCCTGCTAGACAACCAACTGAATTACAGGCAACCTTTACGCAATGAGATTAATAGGCATTTGAAGGGATGCCCTGGATCTGGTTAAGGTTTTTTTTTTTTTTTTTAGCAGTTTTATCTTGCTCTGTGGTGTTCGCACCTGTTCCTGTGGGGGAGATCTGAACTCTTTGGTCTTCTTGGCAGTAAGGGCTGCAGACATGTTGAGTGCCAGCATCACCTCATTGTAACGAAACCGCTGGTTTTCTTGGAGACAAGCCACAAAGTCATCAGAGAAGGCCACCACTGCCTCAATACGATGCCGCACCTGACAGTCACACAGGTACTGCAGCACATGACACATCTACACAGACAGATGGACACACACATCAGATAAAACTTACCATACATAATGAGGCCCATTTAAGTATAACAAATGTGACTGTAGTAAATCTTTCTGGAAATTTTGCTTCTATGTAGACTTGTGAATTTTTTTTTTTTTTTAGGTACTGCTGATTTGAAATGTATGAAGCTGAAGCAGTCTTTATAAGGTGCTATTTTGTCTGGTCTTTCTATGAGTTTACATTAATACCATCAAAACCACCATGTTAGTCCTGTTCTTAAATGTCATCTTTTCTGGTTTTGATAGTGGGTTTTAAACATCTATATAGTGTCCCAGGATACCACGAAAAACTCATATGCCCCTGTTCTTCTCTCTTTTCATGTTAAGTTAATTGTGTTAAAGGATAGGATCAATTTTTTTTCATTTTCATCAGGAAAAGTCCCCAGTTTCAATAAAGACATTTCAGAGTTCAGCATTTTGTTGGGTGAGGCCTTTCTGTGAAGTTTGTACATTCTCCCACAGCCCAAAGACATGTTTGTGAAGACAACTGGTGATATAAATTAGACATAGGTGCCAGTGTGAGAGTAAATATTGTAGTTCTCTCTTTGTGTTAGCCCTCTGATGGACTGGCAAACTCTTTAAGGTGCACTCCACATCTCACCCTATAACAGCTAGACTCCAGCTCAAAGTCACTAAGATGACTAATAAATTGATGATCTGAGATCTCACTCATTTAACATTTTCAAAATGCTAATCATATACAGAGATTGTATTATTATATTTTACACATCCTGAGGCACAGGGGAATTATTAAAATACAAAAGCTACAACCTTTGATATAAAAGTACTGTTACATTTATCTTATTAGCCTAATATTACCATTCAAAAACAGTTATAAATGTTTTGAAAAGGAATAGAAAAAAGGTAACTAATTACTTAGTCATTTTGCCCATTCAACTGAAGTCTTTCTGGCCACTTGCTTCCATTAATTGAATACATTAGGCTTAATTATTAGTTGCTATATCTAAATGTAATTAATTTAGTTGCCTCTGTCTGGCTTTTCATGCTGGAAGTGTGAAATAAATGCCCCAGAGTGTTTCTCTTTGACCAAATGTACTTACAGATGTGGAAAGCAGACACCTACAAGTATGCAGCTATTCTGTTTGTGCCCCAGAATTAGCATCAGAGTGAGTAAGCAGCACTACATTAAGTGCAACCTGCAAGTGCAAAATGATTTATTGTTCTTGTTTTATGTTCATGGCATGGTTTCTGGAAGCTACAGTAGTTCTAATTGTTATAAGAATCACTTTACAGGGGTTTTACTCATTGTTTGCGGTCTGATTCACTAGAACACAGCAGCCTTTCTTTGGTTTTTCTTTAATTTTAGAATGCTGTAAACTGTTTTAATTTACAATGCCTTGAAAGTTAGATGAGTGGATGCTTTAATTAACAGGTGGGCAGACATGAAGCACACATGGCTTCATTTTAATGGAGAGAGACAGAAGATCAACCAAACATCCTGAAAAAACACATTACATGAAAGTTAGAATCTGATTTGCATGTCACTAAATGAAACAAGTATTTGATCCTGAAGCAAAACATGACTTAGTACTTGGTGGAGAAACCCCTGTTGGCAAGCACAGCAGTAAGATGTTTTCTTGTAGTTGGTCAGCAGGATTGGATACATCTCATGAGGCATTTCGGCCCGTTCTTCCTTACAAAAATCTCTAAATAATTTAAGTTTCTTGGCAACTTGAAGCTTCATCTCCCACCACAGATTTTCAACAGCTTAAAAACATTTTTCCTATAAATTTTACAGAATACCATGTCCTGTTTTCTTCTGCTTATCCAGGCTGGGTCACATGGCCAGCAGCCCAAGCACAGAAACAAAGACCTCCCTCTCACCAGCCACATCCTCCGGGATCTCTGGGATAACACCGAGTTGGTCCCAGGCCAGTCAAGAGACATAATCTCTCCAGTGTGTACTGGGTCTGCCCCGGGGACTCGTTCAGGTAGGACATCCCCGAACCACCTCAACTGGCCGTGTTTGATGTGCAGGAGTAGCTGCTCTACTCTGAGCCCCTCCTCACAGAGAAAGCTAATTTCCACCACTTGTATCTGTGAGCTCGTTCTTTCAGTCACTACTCACCCAACATCAGTGCCTGACCTCACAAATGCATTTCTGGAAGATTGGACAAAAATTCTCATAAACACACCTTTAAACATTGTGGAAAGCCTTCCCAAAAATGCTGAAACTGTTATAGTTGCAAAGGGTGGGCTGACATTATATTAAATTCTATAGGACATTACTCAAGTTCACATGGGTGTGAAGGAAGACAAGTGAATACTAACTAAACATTTGGCACATTGAACAGGAAAATGGTGGTGAGCCGTAGGCCATACTGCTAGTGACACAATAAGTGAATAAAAAGAATATAATTTGTAGGTGGTTCAAGAGAAGATATTCTCTGATAAATCATGTGGAGGTAACAGTATAAACTAAGTCATTATGTAAAAGTTTGTAATTAATCAAGCTACAGATATTTAACCACACAAAACATCACTGTGCGTTGTAACGGTAACAGGAAGTGATACAATACCACATTGAGGGTCAACACCAGGTGAGTGACAATATCTGTTTTCTATTGTTTAATGTTACAGCTTGATTCTTAGTTTGTGTTCTTGCAGTTTTCAATTATGTGCCTTTTTTCTGGTAATTCTTTGGTTTCTTAATCTATATCCCAAGGCTGCTTAGGTTAGGTATCTGAGTTATGTTCTTTGCTATTTTCTAATTTGTATTTAATCCATTGATTCAGTTTTTCTTAAGATCCTGACTTTGTATACATCTCCCAGGTTGTTCAGGGAAACCTCTGAAATCTTGCTGCAAAGTTTAACAATTACCTGGAGACAATTTCTATTCCTCAAATTTAAAAGCCCATTCCAACACACAAAAGAAAATGTTAAAACAGATTCTATAAAACAAAGATAAAACCTCATAAGTGTGGTCAACATTAAACTTTTGGAGCTTATGATAAAAATATAGTCTCTGATGTGCTTTCTTGCACACAGCATCAATCTGTGGCTCAGATGTGAGTTTATCAATCAGTGTTTTTCCAAAAAACATAAATGTTTTAAATTTTTCCCAAAATTTATAATCATCTTTGTTTTCCTGACAATATCAACGAAGGAAGACTTACACCACTGTATGACATCATCAACCACTGGACCATGGTCAGAGTCTCCATGGCTCACCAAAGAGAAGATAACAGAGTCATCAGCAAACTTCAGTATGTGATGCCCTGCGCACTAGCTCCGGCAACCATTTGTGTATAAAATAAGGTGATAAAACACAACCTTGAGTGGATCCTGTGGATGATATAAGGGCATCTGATAAAACATCACTGACCCTCACACATTGTGACCCAAATGTTAAAATGTCCAGCAACCAACATATTAGTCTGGGACTGATGTTATGGGTTTTCCCACATTTTGTCAAGTCTCCATCTCTGGTGTTTTACAGTGATGGTATAGTTACTTTGAAAAAGTAATCTGATTTCTGATTACTGACTACTCCTTTAAAAAGTAACCTAGTTGCTTTACTGATTACTTGATTTTAGAAGTAACTAAGTTAGCTTACAAGTTACTTTATTAGTTATATTCAACACCTGCCGGTATTTGCCAAAAAGTGATAATCTCTATTTAAACGGATGTAAATGACTTGTTGACCTACATGTATAATCTGAAACATATGTTAAACATCTCTCTCATGAATGATATTAAGGCATTTTGAGAGAGAGACTTTCTGATATTGTCATCTTTAGCTGGCAAAATAGCACCTGTATTTCCAGCTAGAAAAAGTGCATCTCTTCATCTTACATTTGTGTCACTGTGTGTCCTCATGCTGAAAACTGGACTTAATTGTCACATAGGCCAGACATCACGCCCCGAGACGCAAGAAGAAAGTAAAAATATATATTTTTACTAAAGAAAATGACAAATGGTAACGCACAATGACTTAGATAAGTAACTTAATCTGATTACTGGATTGCAAATAGTAACTCCTTAGGTTACTCGTTACTGGGGGAAAAAAAATAGAGTAACGTGTTACTAGGTAACGAGATAAGTATGTTTAGTCCTGGTCTCTGTTACTTGTGCTGTATTTTGTCCTCCATCTGTGTTCCTTCCTCTTGCATCTAGTTACCTATTTTATGTTCTTTCTTGTGTCTGTGTTGAGTAGATTCCCTCGGTGTGCCTGCCTTCCTGTGTTGTGTCATATCTGTGTTTCTGTCTCCATGTTCAGTTGTTTCTTTTAATTTGTTGGTCCATTGTCTCTCAGGTTTAGCACATTGTTTACTTCCCTTGTCTTGCTACCTGTGATTTGTTTCAGCTGTCCCTTGTTACCTGGTGTGTGTGTATATATTGTCTGTTTCTCCTGCCCTTTATCAAGTTGTATTTTTCCTCATGGTTCCCTTCTGGTAGTGTGTTTCTTTGTTTGCCTGAGTTTCCTAGTGCTCTGGATAATCTGGCCTTGTAAAGCCTGCACCTTTATGAGTCAGCTCAGCAATAAGGCTCAAGCAAGTACATTTAAGTTCTGCTTAATTTCCTTGACTAAGGCCGCAAGTACCCCATACCTACACACAGGTACCGTGACTTATAGGGTACATCTCTGTAAAATACCTGTAAGTTAGGTTAAACCACTACATAATATGACCGACGCCCTGAAAAGTACAGCATACCTTCGATATAGAATCGGGGAAACAGTGTTGGTTTTTCAGCTAAATTATCCAGAAATTATGCAGAACTTAAATTTACTTACAGGGTAAGTAAACCCATTCTTTTTTTTATTGCTTCTGCGCATTAACAGTTTTCCACTGCATTGAGCAAAACGCAGCACAGGACAAGCCTGCTGGCTGTTTTACAGTACAGGACAACTTCACTGCACTGAAAGGCCAATGGATGGAGCCATGTGCCATTAAATTGTGGACGAGAACTTCCTTGAACTTCCATTGTGGATGGGTCTTCCAGCATGACAGTAACCCAAAACTTACACCAAGGCAACAAATGAGTAGATAAAGAAAAAAGGAATTTAAGGTCATGGAGTGGCCTAGCCAGTCTCCATGGCCTTAATCTTATAGAAAATCTGTGGAGGGAGCTAGAGTCAGAAGCCAGCAGTCAAGAAACACAGGATTTAGAGTGTTTCTGTACAGAGGAGTGGGCCAAAATCCCTCCTAAGATTTGTGCAAACCTAGTGACCAGCTACAAAAAATGTTTTACTGCTGTGCTTGCAACACAGGTTTCTAAGTACTAAGTCATGTTTTGCTTGAGGATCAAATACTTATTTTTCTCAGTGTGTTTTTTTTGGTTGATATTCTGTCTCTATTCATTAAAATGAAACTACCATAAAAATGAGATGGTTAATTTCATTGTAAGTAAGCAAACTTAAAAATTCAGCAAAATCCCACCCACCCACATGTAAATTATGATGGATCAAATAATTATAGTGGTCCTGATAATAGAAGTATTACCATTACCACAGTAAACATAAATGGTGGAGAACAGTGAATTTTAAGTTACAAAATGTATTTCCAAACTGAGAGGTTCTGAGTGTCACCTGGAGTTTTACAGGCTCCGGTAGCTTCATCTCTAATAGCCCTCCTTTAGGCACATGCTGTCCTCGCTCCTCTCCTCCTCCTTCGGTTTCACCCTTCTTTAGCACCTCCAGCTCCATGTGAAGCTCATCCTGTGCATTGCGTCGTTCACAGAACACAGACGGTTCAATCAGTTGGAGGATGTTCTTCAGATCTCCATTTTGGAAAACGCCCATGATGAGCATAACATATAACAGCTTGATGAGTGGCACAAAGAGAAACTCAGTGCTTCCTCCTACTGGATCCCGTACATGCATGCTTCCCTCCCGTACCGCCTCTGTCAGCATCTCAATGGTTTTAACTTTCAGTATATCTAAAGGGAATTCAGGGCTGTACTGAAAACAGTCTCCTGATCCCGATTCATTGTTGCCATTGTTACAGCAGGATGGTCCAGGCCTGCATACAAAATTTGGGGATGCAAAGTGCATTCTGGGTCTCAAGGAGGTGCTCAGTCCAATGCCAGGCAGGCCATGTTTCTTCTTCTCATTCGGAAACAGGGTGATGCTCTTTGTGTCATCTGTCATGGGAACAATATATTCATTGTTCATCATGAGGCGAGCTGTGGCATAGCTGCTGAGGTGGATGTCAATGAGGAGGTCGTAGTAGCCAGCACGAAGAAGACCTGTGAGTTCAGGACAGACAGAGGAGGTTTCATTTCTATCCTGTACCATTTATATGCCTCTTTACCATCAGGATCACTTGCACAACAAGATGGTGGCAACAAGACAATAGGACTATAAAGAAAAATGCCCAGCTCTGGTCCTAGATAAATGGGCACCCTTTAAAATGTTGATAAAACCTACAGTGTCCAGCTGTATAAGAAAATAACTGAGCCACACATATTTGTGAGCTTAAGCAGGAGCCACAGGGTTTGGAGCTAAGTCACAAATGGAGCAGGAAAGTTAGAATGTGTAAAAAGTGAGAGAAGCATTAATTTGGCTACCACACGTGAACTTTTGTAGAAAAAAAAATCATTCATCCATACACTATAGGCCTAAGTCTCAGGGAGCAGCCCAAACATAGATGTCCATACCTGCCTCTCTGACCATGAGCAAGTAGACACTGAGTCACCTGCCCCAGGGTCTCCTCCTTGGAGGACATTAACAAAACATCATCTTGGTGACATCATGGTCAGATACCTGAACCACCCCAACTGGATTTTTTTGATTTGGTAGAGCAGCATCTCTACCCTGTCCCTCTCCTGAATAACTTAGCGTCTCACCCTATCTCTAAGGGTGAGCAGAGAAACCCTTCAGAGGGAGCTCATTTCCACCACAATTGAGGGTAGGAACATAGATCAGCGACTTCAGTTCTTCTCCAGTCTCCTGCTGCCAGTCTGCACCAGACTTGGACATGCTAATTCCCATCCCAGCCACTTTACATTTTCCTGCAAAACACCCCAGTATGAGAAGAAGCAGAGGGATAATCCTTATGCCAAAAGCTTCCACCCCTTGGCTACACTTAGAAATGCTGTCTATAAATTTCATGAGCAAAACTGGTGACATATCACAGCCTTTCAGGAATAAGTCTGACAATAAAACCTTCATAAAGTTTTAAGAAGCTAAAACAAATTTTTAAAGCAGGATTTGTAATGTTATCAAACTTGTATTTTACATTGCTATATTACTAATTTTGATTAAGTAAAGGTTTTGAATTCGTATTGTAAACTCATCCTCCACTTTTGCAGCTCTGTCCACAAGTGTCTCAGGGGTGGCTGTGGCTCAGGAGGTAGAGCAGGTTATCTACTAACTGGAAGGTTGGTGGTTTGATTACTGGCTGATCCAGTCTGCATGACAAACTACCTCAAGTTGCTCCTAATGTATTCATCAGCATCCAAATGTTAGACAAAGCATTTAGATAAAAGTAGAAAAAAGTGCTTCTATGAATGTGTGATGCAAACGTGTTGTATAAAGTGCTTTGAGTGCTCAACTAGAGTAGAAAAGTTCTATATAAGAACTACTGCATTTACCATAATTTCTATATATTCTATATAGTAAACTCTTGAGGGGTTTATACAGAAAATAGAGAATGGCGATATTCTTTATATGCAGAGTCTGTTACCTGGCATATACTTATTCTCTATAGCATGCAGCAGCTGTGCTTCATCAACATGGGAGCAGAGGGCGTGAGCTACTCGGTTGTTTCCCAGAGCACAGATGGCAGAGTACAGTCTGAGGGTGTGGTAATGAAATTTTAATAAGTCCTTATGCTCTGACAGCTCCAGGATATCCAGGGACCTGAGCAACAAAAAGATACACATGGCATGAGAAGTGACAGAGAGGGGAAGTTGAAAACTTGTGTGTTTTTTACTGTGGGAACTCCACCTGTTCTCCTCAGGAATGTGTAGAGACATGAACTGCAGGGGTTTGTTACACTGGACCAGCCAGCCATGTCGATCATTTGCTCTGGAGGCTGAGACCTGGACCAAATAATAAATAAACAAACAATAAAATCACACAAAATGCATTATATTAAGGGTTATTTTCCATTATTACAGAAAACTTTATACAAAAATTTATTTATATGGCACTTTAAAAAGAGTTTACAAAGTGCTTTGACAAGCAAGCATACATACATAATGCTAATAAATACTAAGAAATAAGTAAGAAATAACAATTTAATGGCTATATCAGGACACTTAAAGACTATAAAAGTTGACATAATGGTCACATAATGACATCATATAGAGGAAAATCTATAAAAAAAATAAATGTTCTGAGAGGTTATTTTAAGCAAAGGGCTCTGATGGTAAAAGCATCTCTGTCTGTGGAGCAGCCAGGAGGACTCCAGCTGAAGATTTAAGGTGCAAACTGTTACATATTGTTCAGCTGTCAGAGAGATGACGTCACATTTTAATCTAGAATATATTGGTATATATATTTCATGGCTGAATTAATGACCACAAGGTGCCCAGGTCCTGTAGCTGCAAAATAAACCCAAATTATCACCCTTCTATCACCATGCTTGACAGTTGGTATGAAGCGTTGATATGCTGTGTGTGGCTTTTGCAAAATGCAGTGCTGTGCATCATAACAAGATTTCTCCACTTTGTTCTTGTCTGTCCAAAGGAGACTTACAGAAGTCTTGTTTATTCAGATGCAACTTTGGAAACCTAAGTTGTGTTGCCATGTTGTTTTAAGATAAGATAATCTTTTATTTGTCCCACATTGTGGGAAATTTACAGTGTTGCAAACAGCAAAGGGACAGGAAAACACTCAGTACAAAAACAATAAATAAATAATATATAAAATCTGATAGAAAAATACTAAAATACTAATAACATTTATATAAATTAGTAAAAGTGAATGATTATTGTACGTTTATTGCATATGTTGTTAATTGTACATGAACATTAGTAATTCATTTTGCACAGGACTGCATAGAGTCCTCTGAAAACTCTTTTTCACATAACATTAAGAAGAAATGTTGCTGAAACACATAAGATGAGCTATTCAATTTTAAGGTGTGTTAACTTTAAATAAGTCCTGAGTCACAGAGGCCTACAGATCAGTTGGCAACCGCCTGGGAACCATCAGTTGCTTGAGAAAAATGTATATTCCCCAACCAGCTGGCAAGTGGTTGTTCGAGGTTACTGACAGTTACTAGGTGAAATTGGTCTCAAAGAGGTATCCGAGGCTGCACCGAAAACCTCCTTGCAACTGCTTTGGCCACTATTATTTTATTGTGGTTGGTCATGTTTGCCTGTTAGAAGATACCAACTTGCCTGCAAACATTCAACAAGTATTCATAAAGTGGTAGTGAAACTCTGAAAATTGTGATGCAAACTGGAAATGGAGACCATTTGCCTATAAAGTCAAATTTGTTCTTTTGAAACATTGTGCATTTGGAACTATTAGTAGGCATGGGTGGAGTTTTGAGTGAACTGATGAGAAGGGCATTACACTACTCATACTTAAAGGCAGAATGTCTTTTTCTAGGTCTGAATTGAGAGAACTGTTTCACTTCTAGTTGCTTTTTATTTGACAGAAATAAAACTGGAAAACATCTTTGTGTTTCAAAGGTAAGAGGTTAATTAAACTGTACCCATCCTGGTAATAGGCTTTACACTCATGACAAGGTACCAAAGTAACTTAGTGAGGTTGAGACAGTTTGCATAACTGAACAAGACTTCAAACTTACACCTGATATCACCTAATCCAGCAGCAAGTTTCTAGGATCAGCAAGCCTCCTGCAAAGGCACATTTGTGTGGAAAAAGTATTTATCATTTGTGATTTTTTTTTTTGCACATTTGCAACTAAACTGCATTTCTTGCATAACATGTAACTCCCCCCCCTTTGTTAAATGATGAATCAATTGTTTTTTGGAGTTCAATTTCACTAGTCACAACCAGGCCTGATTACTGCAAGAACTGTTGAATCAAGAAGTCACAAAGTGAATTAGGCTGAAAGATCTTACAAAAACATCATGTCACATTGTCAAGAACAGATGAAAAACAAAGTCATTTACATCGATCAGTCTGTAAAGGGTAAAAAAAAAACACATTTCTAAGACTTTGGGACTCTAGCAAACCACAGTAAAAGAAAACTTTATGGCCAGCCTACCAAAATTACTCAAAGAGCAAATTGACAACTCATAAGCAAAAAAGAAAAAGAAATCAAGAAGGGGGCAACTATTTTTCCACAGTGGTGTTGTGACTTGAATAATTTGGCATGTGAAAATAGGAACTAAAATTTAACCTTACAATACACCACAGGTAATGTGATCTTTCTCAGAGATAGAAATAAATTCAACCAAGTGCAGTGCCCTTGATTGCAACCTATTTCAACTGATTAAAATGGCTTGATCTACTGTGTTAAAGATAACTTTATGTCTAAAAGAAGGTTGTCATCTATCTCGAGGAAGGCAGTTTCTGTGCATGGATAAAAAGAAAAAAAACTTTTTTTTCCTGTGCACTTGCATTGCAATCAGCTGATTTCACTTAATGTGCAGTGAGGAAGAATATGATGTAGCAGTCTACAACTTTTGAGAAGTGGAAGAAATGGAACTAACTTTTTGTTTTTATTAAACGATGGGCAAAGAGTGCAATGATAAAGTGAAAACTGCGTCCAGGACAGAAACAACTGCATTATTTTGCTAACATTACATCGGCTCTTTGAAAGCATCTGTACAGACAGCATGCTAACATACAGGTACCAAAGAACCCAAAATGATGTTAAAACTGTATACCAACCCCAGCCCAAGTCTGATCTTCAACAGGTAACAAAAGCAGGGATGAGCAGTCAGCCCTGTAGCACTGTAGCCTCCATTTCTACCTCATCATGTTCCTACAGTAGTATTGCAGAGGCAATCACTTTGAAGTCTCTTTGGGCTGGTTTTCAGCTTTGCTTTGTGTTGTCAACTTTGTGTTCTTCAACACTAAAAGGTCAAATTTTATCCTCATTAGAACAGATTTGTGTCAGTGTATGGGACTGCAGCCTTGTATTAACTGATTATTATGTGGCTGTGCATTTCAGGACATGTTATGGAGTAACACAAAAGTAATGTAATTAGTAGTATAAGAATGACACTGAGAAGTCTCAAAAGATTTCCTCTGACTTTCTTTGGAGAAAGCCAGAAAAAGACGATCCTTTGTGGAGGAAAATTTTCATTGCAGTGTCTCTGACTTTTTAAGGTGTACATAACAGGTATAGAACATATCCATCCATCCATCCATCCACCCATCCACCCATCAATCTTCTGCTTACAACAATAATTTCACATGTCAAAATAAATATAATTTCAAAGTATTGTTTTATTGTGCAAGTGCTTAGGAAGGGTACATGCTTTGCACACTCTGCATGAGTTTGTAGGTGGAAGGGCCTGTAATAATGATTATCTGTCCATGTACAGTACCAGTCAAAAGTTTGGACACTCTCCAAACTTTTGACTGGTACTGCATGTATGCAGTACTGTAAGCTGTTACCTTGAGGAAGTGGTTGGAAACACGACTCCATAACACAGGAGTAAGAAACTGTACGTGAAGCCGTGGAGGACACTGGGGAACTTCGTTCTTCTTCTCGCTCTTAAACAGACCAGCTGATAGAGGCATCACATTCTGACAGGATACAGAGAAAATTTTGGACAGTCTTACACCATCATGTAAGATAGAAATTTACAGAACAGATGAGATACAGTGGACAAGTTAAAACCAGTGTTGCCAACTTAGAGACTTTGTCGTTAGATTTAGCAGCTTTTCAGACCACTTCTATTTTTTTTCAAAAAGCAACTAGCGACAAATTTAGCAATTTTTTCCAGTGGCATAGGAGACTTCTGGAGATAGACCGGAAACCTGAAATCCTCTGCTGTCGCCGTGTTTTGTGTATATACAGCCTTTGTACGCTTTGACATCCCCCGGACCCCAAGAGTACCTGGCTGCAGGTAAGAAGGTGTGCTTATTCTTCGTGATGCAGCCAGCAAATATACTGACACCCCCAACACCACATCACTTCAACACTGCGGGTATAAAGATAAAGGAGGAGGGTTAAATATAGAACTAAATTTGATATTCTGACAAAATTGATTTATGTAATGTGGGTCTAGGCAAAGCATTAAAAGTCATGAAGGTATTTCATAAAGTTCATTTGTAGTTCTAAGGCGAGGAGTTCGGGGGATCAGTCCCAGCTCCCCCTCGGCCAACAGTTCCTGATAAGAGGTGGAATGTTATTCAGCAGCCTTGGTCGCAAGGGATACCAGTTCGCACAGGTCAAAAGAGACAGGATGGTGAGGGGGGAGTAGAGGATCTGTTTACATAACATCCAGGAGAAAATGAGAGGCCAGGCAAATTTGGCCAGGGAGGCCAAATTTCAAATAAACACAATTGTTTTGGTACTGTTTGGTAATTTACTGACAGCCTTACAGTCTCACGGGAGAAAAACTCTCAATGGTGAAAAAATTCTATCTATAATTCTCCACCACCTCCCAGGATGGATACAGTATTTGGTGCAGTAGTAGTCTTCCTAAGATCCACTACCATCTCCTTCGTCTTACTTATATTCAGAAGGAGGTGGTTGTAACCACACCACTCTACAAAGCGGTCTACCAGCTCTCTGTATTCAGTCTCCTGTCCACCACTGATACATCCGACAATCGCAGAGTCATGTGAAATTTTCTGTAGATGACCGCATTGTACTGAAAATCAAAGGTGTACAAGGTGAAGAGGAAGGGTGAGAGTATAGTCCCCTGTGGCGCTCCTGTACTGCTGACCACCCGATCAGACCCACATCTCTTCAGCCGCACAAACTGTAGTCTGTTCGTCAGTCAATAATCCAGGAGGTTAAGGAGGCATAAACCTGCATGTTTTTGAGCTTCTTGCTCAGCAGATAGGGCTGAATGGTATTAAAAGCACTTGAAGAGTCAAAAGACATGATCCGTACAGTGTTTCCCGATCTGTCCAAGTGGGAGTAAGCTCGCTGTGTCAGGTAGATGATTGCATCATCAACTCCAACCTCAGGGCAGTAGGCAAATTGTAGTGGGTCCAGAGAGGTGCTCGCCTGAGGTCTACGATGAGCTACAATCAATCTCTCCAGGACCTTCATGATGTGTGAAGTTAAGGTAACTGGTCTATAATCATTGAGGGCAGATGGAGGTACCAGGACAAGGCAAGATGTTTTCCAAATCTCTAGAACCTTCTCCTGGCTTAGGCTAAGATTGAATAGGTGCTGTAGAACCTCACAAAGTTGGTCTGCACAGGATTTCAGGACCCTGGGGCTAATTCCATCTGGCCCCGCCGCCTTGTTCTGGTGTAGCCTTTTCAGTTGATTCTTAAACTGCCTGCTGGAAACAAACAGGTGTACAGTGGGGGTAGAGGAGAGTCCAATATGACCTGAATTTAAGGAGCTCTTTGAAAGTGTCGGAGCTTTGTAAGAATCCATGTTTAGGTTGTATTGAAGTCCAGTAGGTATTAAGTGGGCTGTGTAAGGATGCATGGTAGGAATTGGGGACTGAAAGGAGTCTCTAACTGTGGTCGCTATCACTTGGGAGGTATCATAAGGAAATAATTGTGGAGGCAAGCAGGATGTAAGATCCATGTGGGAGGGTGCCAGGGACAACTTAGCTGCTGATCCTGTGCTGAACCTGTTGAAAAAAGTGTTCAGCTCATTGTCTCTGTTCCGACTTCCCTCAACCTGATCCCCCCTTCCTCTTCAGGCCTGTGATCATCCTCATTCCTGCCCACACATCTCGCACATTGTTCCGATGAAGCATATTCTCCAGCTTCTGCCTGTATGCCTCCTTGCCCTCTTCTCAGCTTTACTTTCAGCTCCCGCTGCACCCTCTTCAACGGGTCTTGGTCCCCCTCTCTGAAGACACTCTTCTTATTCAGCAGCTCCTTCAGGTCACTAGTGATCCATGGCTTGTTGTTGGGGAAGCATCGTACTGTCTTGATGGAGATGAAGTTATCCACACAGAAGTTTATGTATTCTGATACACACACTGTCGTTGAATCAATATCATCTCCATGTGTTTCACAGAGAACATCACAATCCGTGGCATCAAAGCAGTCCTGAAGTGTCTCACAAGCTTCCTGTGTCCACTTCCTGATAGTCCTTGTTGTAGCACTATGCTGCTCAACAACAGGTGTATAATTCTGGGTGAGAAGTACCAGATTATGATCAGATCTTCCTAGTGGGGGTTAGGTGTATGCAGAGGTGTATGTATTCTTCACATTTGCATAAAGTAAATCCAATGTTTTCTTCTCTCTTGTAGAGCAGTTCACAAACTATTGAAAAGTTGGGAGAGTGGCAGACAGTGAAATGCGGTTAGTCATCAGAAATCACGACGAATGCATTGGGGTGTTTCGTTTGTAATCTGTCTGTGACTGAACTGATGACATCACATGCAGCGTCTGAAACAGCTGATGGCAGAATGTAAACAACAAAGATGGTGCATGTGAACTCCCGTGGTAGATAATATGGGCGAAAGCTTACAGCTAACAGTTTAATGTCTGGGCTACAGATATTCTCTTTTACTGTTACATGTCTGAGATTACACCATCTGTTATTTCCAAACATTGCAATCCCCCCTCCTCTCTTCTTACCGCTCCGATTGTGAGCTCTGTCAGCCCGCACAGTCTGAAAACCCGGTAAAGTAGCATTAGTGTCTGGAATATGTTCCTGCAGTCATGTCTTGGTGAAACACATAATAATCTCACAATATCACTTCATCTGTCAGACATCTTATATCTTCTTTGTCTTTGTTGTATCTTTGTTTATTATTTACCTATTCTTTTGCTTGTATATTTCTGACTGTATCTTCGTGTACATTTCCAACTGACAATTTTCCAACTATATTTCTGCTTGTGTGACTATAATGTAAAAAGTGCTACTGGAACTTCAATTTGAAGGATTCAAGGTTTTTTATTTGCCATTTGTGCATGAACCAAGGTCTAGACACATTGGAATCTTTTGCGCAGGGCTCTCTCATAGTCAACCAAGTATAAAATAAAAATTCCCTGACAGAACCCTCCCAAAGGGATTAATAAAGTTTAATCTAATCTCTAATCTAATCCTGCATTCCCAATATTCCCGTTGTATCCTCCTGAGCACTACGAGGTCGTCCAACAACCGAAGGAAGACATGGTTTATAATTCCTTTGTATTGTTTTCCCGTTTCCCTCCGACCCTGCATCCTCGACGTCTCCTCTTAAACACATCGGGATTTGGAGTTTCTCTCCCTGCGGTTGCGGAGGCTTGGAGAGCGCAATTAGCTGGTCCCGTGTGTACCGTAGTTGAATAGTGCCCTCACCTCCATTAGCAGAGCAAACAGGTCCAGCAAGAGTTTGTAATAACACAAATAACAGCAGAAGGTCGTTAACCTGCAAGATATTCATACTAACATGAAAAAAATAGATATAGCAACACTAGGTAAGACATGAAAACAACAAAAACAACAATCACACAGGAGCTGCTGCAACAGGCTGCCACACGCTAGGGGTGGCGCCAATCACACACATCTATCACCAATAGAAGGCCAGCAGCAGCTTCTTGTTCAAATGGTTTTTCCTGAGGACATGGAGGAAGTGAAGCCACTGCTGAGCCTTCTTAACTAGGGCCTTGGTGTTTTGAGTCCAGGAGAGATCAGCTGAGATGTGGGTGCCAAGGACCTTGAAGGTGGTGACAGTTTCCATATGTTCACCATTTATTTCAAGGGGGTTGTGGTCTTGTTGGTTCTTTCTGAAGTCCATAATAAGTTCTTTGATTTTTAGAACATTCATTGTCAGATTGTTTACTGAGCACCGGTGTGACAGTTTTGCTGCCTCACCCCTATATGCTGTCTTATCCCCACCTGAGATGAGCCCAACCCATGGTGTCATCTGCAGATTTGATGATGATGTTGGTTGGGGGAGTTGGTGTGCAGTCATATGTGTAGAGGGCATAGAGTAGATGACTGAGCATGCAGCGTTGAGGGGAACCAGTGCTGAGTGTGAGTGTGGAGGAGAGATGGGGGCCACATCTGACAGATTGTGGGCGGTGAGTGAGGAAGTGTTGCATCCAGATTGTTTTATGTGGTTTGCTCTATAGGCATTATGTGGTTTGCTCTATAGGGAAACTGATGGGGGTCAAAGGATGGAGGGAGGTAGTCCCTGATGTGCTTAGAGACCAGTCGCTCTAGGCACTTCATGACTACCGACGTGAGGGCTATGGGTCTGTAGTCGCTGAGGTTGTTGATGACATTTGTTTTTGGGATGGGAATGGTGCGGATAGTGGTATGTGCTAGGGACAGATTGAAGAGTTTGGTGAGGATCCCTGCCAGCTGGTCTGCTCATGCTTTGGCCACTGCTCCTGGGATGCCATCCAGTCCAGCAGCCTTCCTGGGGTTCACTGCTCTCAGTTGTTTCCTCACCTCATGTTTCTGGAGGGACAGAGGTGGTGTGTTGGGGTATTGGAGAGCTGGTGGGTCCAGGAGTGTGGTTGTCTCGTACCAGGCAAAGAAGTTGTTGAGTTCCTCTGCCAGCATGCTGCTGCTTACTCCAGAGGATGTGGGGCTCTGGCCTCTGTAGTTTGTTAAGGCCTGGATGCCCCTCCACATCTGGGGATTGCTGCCCATCAAATAGCTCTCCGTCTTCTTCCTTTAGGCCTCTTTTGCCTTTCACCTTTCCTTAGGTTGCTTCTGGCCATGTTGTACAGTGAGTGGTCCTTTGTCCTGAAGGCTGAATCTCGCTCTTTGATCAGGGCCTGGATTTCCCTCATCATCCAGGGTTTCCTTTTTGGGAAGACCCAGATGCGTTTGTTTACTGTCACATTCTCTAAACGGCACTGTATATAGAAAAAGACAGGCTCAGTGTCTGTTGACGATGTCTGTCAAAAAAAAGTCTGTTTGTTTGATTCCTAACCTGGACTCTGTTACTAGTTCTCTCCAGTCTGCTCAGTCAGAAGCAGCTGTTTTTGTTCCACAGCCAGTACCCCCAGAGACTGAATTTTGTGTTTCTGAATCTGCCTGTTTTCCTGCCAGCTCTGTCAAAGACAGTTAATTGCTCACCAGAACTGGATTGTCAAATGACTGTGCGTGTCTAAGCTGGATAAATAGACTGTTTTTTGTGCTCATGTGCCAGCTCATGCTGGAAATGGGTCAGGTGTTTGTCAGCCTGAGGAATCAAAAACTGAATCTAGAATCTTCCAGCCTGTAAAGTCAGTAACTGAATGTCACTCTCCCAACTCAGAGACTGATATTTGTGTTGTGAAGTCTTCTCTTCTAGAGCAGGGGTGGGCAATTCCAGGCCTCGAGGGCCGGTTTTTGCAGGTTTTAGATGTGTTCCTGATCCAACACACCTGAATCACATATAGAAGTCATTAGCAGGACTCTGGAGAACTTGACTGCATACTGAGGAGGTAATTCAGCCATTTGATTCAGGTGTATTGGATCAGGGACACATCTAAAACCTGTAGGACGCCGGCCCTCGAGGCCTGGAGTTGCCCACCCCTGTTCTAGAGACTGTTAGTGTTGCTCCTCATGGAGGATTTTCTGAAAATGTTGCTCATCCAGAGCCTCATCCTGTGCCTGTGCATGCTGCACCCATCCCGGTTTCCAAAGTGGAGGTGACTGCATTCCCGTCTGTTCCTGTACCCAAATCTGTTCCTCGGGTAGGCATGGCCAAAGTCCAGCCTGCCCCTGCACCCATTCTTATTCCTCAGGTGGGAGCAGCCAGATCCCAGCCACAACAATCACAGGAAGCAGCAGTGGGCCCTCAGAAGAAGCCCCAGTCATCCAAGGAGATGACTGCATGCCCTACAGAGTGGCTCCAGCTTCCTCATGAGTCTCCAGCACCTGCAGCAGTACCTGTGCTGCCAGAGCTTCCATCTGAGTCTGTAGCACCTCTTCAGCTACCGGAGCCCCTGCTGGAACCTTCATCTGCACAACCAGCGTCATCCAAGGCTGCAGCACTGCTTTCACCACAGTCTTCACTGTCAGCTGCAGTGTCTGCAGCACCCCAACCAGAGCCAAAGTCCGGCGGTGTGCCCTGCACCGCAGCCCCAGCCTGTGGATCCAGTGCCTCGTCTGAACATTCTGAGGCATCTGCTCTGTCCGAGCATCTGAAGCCCGAGGGTCCTGCTCTGTCTGAACATTCTGAGGCATCTGCTCTGTCCGAGCATTCGGAGCCTGAGGGTCCCGCTCTCTCTGAACATTCTGAGGCATCTGCTCTGTCCAAGCGTCTGGAGCCCAAACCGCTCCATTGTCTCCTTCTTCGGTCACCTGCCGAGCGTCCTGCAAGTTGCTGCCTCTGGGATCACGGTTGACCTCCTGCCTTGTCTCGTCGCCGCCGCTGGGATCATGGCTGGCCTCCAGCCTCATCTCACCGCTGCCACTGGCATCGAGGTCAGCCTCCCATCTTGCCTCATAGCTGCTGCTGGCATTACGGTTGGCCCCCTGAATTGTTTGAGCTATGTCGTCTGGCCCATTGGCCTGGACGACCCCCTGAACTGTCTAGTCCTAGTTGCTGGCCTCGCAGTCAGCCTCCTGATCTGTTTTCCTTTTGCTCCTGGCCGCCTGGCCAGCCACCTGAACTGCTTTATCTTGGCTGCTGGCCGCTCAGCCAGCCACCCGAGTGTTGGTGTCACAGTAGACTTTCAGACTATTTTGTCTATGGACTGTTGCCCAGCCTTGTGCTGCTGCCTTTTGTTTTGTTTTGGTCCCCTGTTTGGTTTTTTGTGCCAAGTCAAGTTTAGTTTTTCTGAAGTTTCTGCCACTGGTCTTGTCTAGCCCTGCCTCCTGTGTTGCACTCTAGTAAATAAAGCTGAGTTTAAATTTTACTTCCGGCTTGGGTGTCCTGCTTTGGGGTCCTCTTCCTTGCCTGCCACAGCATTTCATGACACTACTTGCATATGAACAATTATGCAAATTAGGTGATGACATCATATAGCAACTTCTAGCGACTTTTAGGTCAGCCAATAGCTACTTTCCTTACTGAGGAGTTGGCAACAGTGATTAAGACCTGGTCTGTTTTGTTGTTTTCCTCATCAAACCAAGTGTTTGATGAGAAAGATAAATTGAAAGAGATAAATTGAAAGAACTATTTTGTGTTGGCCTAGACAAATTTGCCATACTAATCAATATTTTAATTCCTCAGATAGACCCTCACCAGTACCAGCTGGGAGGTTACCACCAAGGGAAAAACCTGAAGAAATAACGAGTCAATAAAATATCACAAACCTCTTTGATTGAGTGTATTTTTTTTTTTATCTTGACAGCATCTATAAGTTGCCCATGTGTAAATATATGGTGTTTGAATAAGTAATGAGGAAGATCTTTATTACAGTATAGTCATATGTAAGTCTTAGCCACTAGATGTCTGTGGTAGTGTATTGTATTTTATTGTTTTGTTCTTGTGTAAGAGATCAGATTGAGGAACTAAACAAGAACTCAGGTAAATAAGAATTTTTTTATATGGAAATTTGATATATTTCAAAGACAATTCCAATTGCTTTGTTAGGGTTAGGCACTGTCAATGAATGTCCACAAAATGACCAGCCAATGACTCTGTGTGTGTGTGTGTGTGTGTGTGTGTGTGTGTCACGTGCCCTTCTCACCTTAATACGGCCCAGTTCAAACTGGAACACATTAGGACTTGTGGCCTTTGCAAAGACTGCAGGGAACAGTTTAGTGCTGGGTTCCACCTGTGCAGAGAAGTTCCCAGGTTATATGTTGTCAAATTACCTATAAATGACAGGTGATCTGTCAACTATTACTTCTGAACTGTCATAGTTTCCAACTATTGCACCTACAAAATATGAGATAAAGTGTTCACTTAGAATGGTTTATTAGGTCAAGAGGTTTAGCCAAATGTTGGTTTGGCAATACTGGGACTGCAAGTATGAGACATGCTTGAGATACAAATATATTTAAAGCTACAATTGTCGTCAGAGGTTTACATAAACTCATCATTAGAATAAATGCCATGGTAATTTTGGCCTATTAATGATTTCTTTGAACTGTTCTTTTTCCAGGGTTTACCTTGCCTCTCACCCTATGACAGCTGGGTGACCGTGACCCTGAACAGGATAAGCAGAAGTGGATGGATGGAATGATTGTACAGAATACATTTAATGACATCAACAAACAAAAACTGGTTGAACATTTGAATTTTTGGATTTTCTCTAATCTTTACAGGCTCAAACGTATACATACATTCAGGTCAATCTTTTGGTAAGTGGTGCTGAAGGTTCTACAATATCTTAATATCTTAAGGCCTAATAACTTCTCATTAGTGATCATGATTGACTACAACTGGTAGTTTCTCTTTGCTAGCATAAAAATGATTGTTGGACAGCACTAACTGGACTGACGAATACTCAATTGGTGCCATTTCTAAACCAGAATGAATTCCAACATCATCAGTTCAAACAATGCTACAAAAGTATAAGGATGTCTCACCACTTTTCCAAGGTCTGAAAAAAGACCCAAACTGTCACTCTTTGATGAGAGGAATTTGGCTAAGTCATTTAGGAACAACAGGTTCAAGCCTGTCATAAATTTGAAACTGCTAGGAACAGCAGTCTCACAGTCCACAGTTAATACATTTCCAGCGCTGAGGTGCCGGTGCTCGCTTCAGTGCTGGTGTCAGTTTCAATGAACTGGCAAAACGCTTAAGAACGATATTGCATTTCCACCGCGCTTTGTGAACTGTATCCTTTACGTATGAGTGTGGGCAGATCCTCGTCTGGACACGGAAGCTGAAGGGCACAAACGTGGGAGAACACATTCCCCTTTCTTGTGCTGCGAACATGTTTTATGGTCCAAACAAAACTACTGCAGCATCTGTGTGCAGCACAGAGGTAAACACAGAGAGCAATTATGAGCAAGACAACAAGTAGGCACTTTGTGTGTTTTTATCTGTGATATGAACTGATACAAAGCAGCAAGTTCAGTCTTAGGGCCCAACCTAATAAACAACCCTGAAACATCGCTTTTCTCATGTAATACACGCCATGTAGTGAAATAGCGGTAGAAAGCTTTATGTTGAGATGGTGAGGTGTTGAGTCACACCCTTCTGCTGCTTGCATCACACGTTATTGTTTAAGACCAGCTAGCTTTTGGGGCCCAAGTTGAACCCATTTTTTGGCTGAGCACTGAGTGCATTCACGGTGGAAAAACCGCTGAACAGTTCAAATACTGGCGCTGGCACCCGGTCAGTGGAAAAAGGGCCTGTGAAGCGAGTTTTGCACTGACAGGGTGCCAACCATGAATGAAACTGCTCCAAAACGGATACCTTCAGGTTCAACTGAAATTTGCAGTTGCCCACATAGAAAAGCCCATGCCTTCTGAAGAAAAGTTTTATGGTCAAATGAAATAACAACTGAGCAATTTGTCCACGGTGGAAAGAGGTATATTTGAAGGAGTAGTCTGAGCAGGGAATATAGCCTGGTACACTTAACAGCAGTCACATCCACAGCCACATGCCTGTGCCATAACATTGCCTTCATCATGTTTGATAGATGATGTGGTATTCTCATGAACTGTTTGTTTCATTCTCCATACCTTTCTCATCCAGTACAACTTTATCTTGATTTCAAAATAGATTTTTTTCAAGACCTGTACAGGCTCTTTTAGATGTTTTCTGTTAAAATCTAACTTGCTGTACACCCTATTCAAGAAGGCATCCTTGGACTGTAGACAACAATATGTCTACCTCAGATTTTTCAGCCTGATGCTGGCCTCTTTCACTTGCATCAACATATCTTTGCACGGCATAATTATACACTGCTCAAAAAAAATAAAGGGAACACTTAACAACACAATATAACTCCAAGTAAATCAAACTTCTGTGAAATCAAACTGTCCACTTAGGGAGCAACACTGATTGACAATCAATTTCACATGCTGTTGTGCAAATGGAATAGACAACAGGTGGAAATTATTGGCAATTAGCAAGACACACTCAATAAAGGAGTGGTTCTACAGGTGGGGACCACAGACAACTTCTCAGTACCTATGCTTTCTGGCTGATGTTTCAGTCACTTTGTCAGATGCTTTAGTCCAGGTCTAGGAGGAGATCCCTCTGGAGACCATCTGCCACCTCATCAGGAGCATGCCCAGGCATTGTAGGGAGGTCATACAGGCACGTGGAGGCCACACACAATGCTGAGCCTCATTTTGACTTGTTTTAAGGACATTACATCAAAGTTGGATCAGCCTGTAGTGTGTTTTTCCACTTTAATTTTGTGTGTGACTCCAAATCCAGGCCTCCATTGGTTAATACATTTGATTTCCATTGATGATTTTTGTGTGATTTTGTTGTCAACACATTCAACTTTGTACAGAGCAAAGTATTCAATGAGAAAATTTCATTCATTCAGATCTAGGATGTGTATTTGAGTGTTCCCTTTATTTTTTTAAAAGCTTGTTTGGAATCAACTCTAGAGCTTTTATCTTCTTAAATTATCACAAAATAATGAGGCATGAGGCCTCATCTCACCATGAAATTGCTTGTCAATCAATTGTACTTTTAAGCCTCTGAAAATGACATACTATGTACATAAAATGCCTATAATTCCTAAGCAGTTAATGCAATACTTTGTCAGACCTCTTGAATTAAAGTTGAAAGTCTGACTTCAGTCACATCTTGATTGTTTGATTTAGAATACACTGTGGAGCTGTAGAGAGGCAAAATTACAAGAATTGTTAAATTGTCCAAAAACTAAGTCAAGATGCAGTCCATTTTGAGCATTTTGTTTGGACAAAATAAGAGTCTAAACAAGCCATCCATCCATCTCCTGGTAGGATATGCCCGAAACACTTCACCTAAGATGCATCCAGGAAGCATCCTAGTCAGCTGGCCAAACTACATCAACTGGTTCCTTACAATGTGGAGGAGCAGCAGCTCTACTCAAAGCCCCTCTCAAAAGACTGCCCTCTTCAGCGTTTTTCTAAGGGAGAGCCCAGTCACCCTTCGAGGGATGCTAAATTCTGCTACTTGCATCAATGACCTCATTCTTTCGGTCAGGAATGGGTAGGAATGTAGATTGATCAGTGAATCAAAATCTTTGCTCAACTCTCTCTTCATTTCAGCAGATCGGTACAGCTGTCCCAATCCATCTGTCAATCACATGTTCCACTCTCCCCTCACTTGTGAACAAGACTGCAAGATCGAACTCCTCCACTTGGGGAAGCAACTCGTTCTTTACCCAGAGTGTGCATTCCACTCTTTTCCAGGTGAGAACCACAGTCTCAGATTTGGAGATGCTGATTCTCATTCCCGCTACTTCACTCTCTGTCGTGAACTGCTCCAGTGCAAGCTGGAGGTCACCACCTGATGAACTCAACATAACCACATCATCTGCAAAATGCAAAGATAAGGCCACCAAAGTGAAGACCCTCCCCCAACTGGTTGCACCTAGATACAGCTAAACCTAGTTAGCTAGCTTGCCCTGCAACAGGCTGGCGACCTGTACAGGATGTACCCTGCCTCTTGCCCTATATCAGCTGGGATAGGCTCCAGCCCCCCTGTGACCCTGAACGGGATAAGCAGAAGAGAATGGATGGATGGAAGCTATGAACAGAATCTGTGACAAAGGGCAGCTTGTGAAGTCCAACACCCATGGGAAATGAGTTTGACTTACTGCCAACAATAAGGATCAAGCCCTCTGAGGTTGTACAGGAACTTAATGGTCTGTAACAATGGGCCAGACACCCTATACTCCTGAAGCAGTAATCTCACCCCCAATGATGGGTGAGTCGTCCCCCTCATCCCCAGATTTTGCTTCCATTACGGAAGGCATGGCAGTGGAATTGAGGAGATCTTCAAAGTGTTCCTTCCACTGCCTAATTATATCCTCGGGTGAGGTCAGCAGCAGCCCATTGCCACTGAATGCAACATGAATAGAGCATGGCTTCACAATCTGACGGTTTGCCAGAATCAATTTGAGGCCGATGGAAAGTCTTGTTCAATGGTATCAGTGAACTCCTCCCACACCCAGGTTTTTGTGTCAGCCACTGCCAGAGCTGGACTCTGTTTGGCCTGCCAGTATCTGTCAGCTGCCTCTGAAGTCCAACAGGCTAACCAAACCCAATAAAACTCCTTCAGCAAGATGGCTCCCTTCACCTCTGGTTCAGGGATTACCACCACGACAGGCACCAACAACCTTGAAGCTGTAGCTCCTTGCCACCTCACCAATGGAGATGTAGTACATGGCCCACTTGAACTCAAGGACCCCAGCCTCCCTTGGAATGTAATTGAAGCTCTGCCAGAGGTGGGAATTGAAGATCTTGCGGACTGGGGCTTCTGCCAGATATTCTCTGTGCACCCTCACTACAAATTTGAGTACACCAGATCTGTTCAACATCTTCCCCCACCACCTGATCCAACTCACCACCAAGTGGTAATCAGCTGACAGCTCAGCTTCTGTCTTCACCCAAGTGTCCAGGACATACGGCCACAGTCTGATGATACAATTATAAAATCAGTCATCGATCTGCAACCTAAGTTGTCATGGGGCCACATGCACTTATGGACATCCTTATGTATGAACATGATGTTCATTGTGGACAAACTGATTTGTACGTAAGTCCAATGACAGAATACCACCTGGGTTCAGATCAGGCAGGCCATTCCTCCCAATCACACCCCTCCAAGTCACATTCTCCTTGCCCATGTGAGCGTTGAAGTACCCCAGCAAAACAATGGAGTCTCCAAATGGAGCACAGGCCAGACCTCCACCCAGTGACTCCAAGAAAGCTGTGTACACTGAACTGTTGTTTGTAGGCATAAATGGCAGTCAGGACCCATCCCCTAGCCCAAAGGTGAAGGGAAGCAACCCTCTCATCCACTGGGGAAAACCCCAACATGCAGGTAGCAAACCATGGGGATACAAGTATAACCACCACGGCCCGGCATGTCTCACTGAAGGCAACTCCAGAGTGGAACAGAGTCAAACCCCTCTCCAGGAAACTGGTTCCAGAGCCTGAGCTGTGCGTTGAGGTGAGCACGACTATATCTAGCCCCTCCAGTGGGTGGTGGACCCATGTAGATTCTTTGGGCTAAGCCTAGTCAGGCCCTGTGTGCTAAGATAAGATGCTCGCCCTCAAGCCCCTACCACAGCCCTGGCTCCAGGGTGGGACCTCCTGCCACCCTGTCCCAGGCAGGGTAAACTGGACCCTTGATTTTTTTTTAGTCATAATAAAGGTTGTCAGAATCATTCTTTGTCAGGCCCCTCACTCAGGACCAATTTGTCATGGGAGACCCTGCCAGGGGTAAATTGCCCTCAACAACATAGCTCCTGGGATCACCAGAAAGCACAAACTCCTCCACCACACCTATTTTACTGTAGAAAACAAACTGAAAGGAGGTATAAAAAAGGAACATTAGAAATCCTGGAATACCATCTTACACATTTACCTGGTAGTATGTGCTAAGTTCTTTGCCATTGGCAGTGAAGGTCAGCAGACTGTTTGTAGTGTCAACCAGACAGCCAATCTCTAAGCCGTTGTTCCTCCCTGACCGGGACTGCTGCTTTCTCCAGCCCACACCATGTAACAGTTACTGCGCTTTATGCTGCAGGACACAAGTGGAAAGAAATAAAGTTAGGTCCATACATTTTTGGCAAAAGACAATTTTTGTAGTTTTACAGAAATTTACATTAAAAAAGTAGTTTTGTAGTCAAACAATCAATATGTACAGACCTTTAGCTGTAATTCAAGGGGTTTTAAAAAATTTTATATACACAGTCCTTATTTTCAGATCAACAAAATTAATTGGAAAATTGACTGGAAAGTAGTTTCATGGCAAAGTGAGACCTGTTCCCTTGTTTTTTCATGAGAAATTAAGCACACATAATATTTCATAATTGTTTACTTTAATTTTAAATATGAGATCCAGAAAAATGGCAGTACAAGTAAAGGAGGTGGTCATTAGGCTACAGAGGTGGGAAGTGACAAAGTACAAGTAAAATTTTCTGTACTTTAATTAACTATTTATTTTTCTGATAACTTTTTACTTTTACTCCCTACATTTTAACACAAAGTCCTTTCTACTCCTTACATTTTCAAAAAATGAATTATTTTAGTTTTAATGAATTTGAGGGATGTTTTTATTTCCAAGCACTGTGTGCCTTCAAACGTCAAACCAATTTGAGCCTAAATGGAAGGGAAAATAACACATAAAAGGCAATCCTATTGATGTATCCATCACCAGGACATATTGCACACAAAAAGATAAAAGGGGCAAAAACATACAATTTATGCATCATTTTTAGAATTATACTCGGAGCTTAAATTGGGCTGGAATGATCTGGAATTGCATTTTTGGTCCAGCTGCCTATATATTATGATCATGATACTTCAGCAACTACACTGCTCAAAAAAAATTAAGGGAAATTATCGGCAATTAGCAAGACACACTCAATAAAGGAGTGGTTCTGCAGGTGGGGACCACAGACCACTTCTCAGTACCTATGCTTTCTAGCTGATGTTTTGGCCACTTTTGAATGTTGGTAGTGCTTTCACACTTGTGGTAGCATGAGATGGACTCTACAACCTACACAAGTGGCTCAGGTAGTGCAGCTCATCTAGGATGGCACATCAATGTGAGCTGTGGCAAGAAGGTTTGCTGTGTCTGTAAGCGTAGTGTCCAGGGGCAGGAGGCGCACTACCAGGGGACAGGGAAGTACAGCAGGAGATGTGGAGGAGGTCGTAGGAGGGAAACAACCCAGCAGCAGGACCGCTACCTCTGCCTTTGTGCAAGGAGGAACAGGAGGAGCACTGCCAGAGCCCTGCAAAATGACCTCCAGCATGCCACAAATGTGCATGTGTCTGCACAAACTGTTAGAAACCGACTCCATGAGGATGGTATGAGGGCCCGACGTCCACAGATTGGGGTTGTGCTCACAGCCCAACACCATGAAAGACGTTTGGCATTTGCCATAGAACACCAGGATTGGCAAATTCGCCACTGGCGTCCTGTGCTCTTCACAGATGAAAGCAGGCTCACACTGAGCACACGTGACAGACGTGACAGAGTCTGGAGACGCCGTGGAGAGCGATCTGCTTCCTGCAACATCCTTCAGCGCCCAGGTAGCATGACTGCCATTAGGTACCGAGATGAGATCCTCAGACCATATGTGAGACCATATGCTGGTGCGGTTGGCCCTGGGTTCCTCCTAATGCAGGACAATGCTAGACCTCATGTGGCTGGAGTGTGTCAGCAGTTCCTGCAAGATGAAGGCATTGAAGCTATGGACTGGCCCGCCCGTTCCCCAGACCTGAATCCGATTGAGCACATCTGGGACATCATGTCTTGCTCCATCCACCAACGTCACGTTGCACCACAGACTGTCCAGGAGTTGTCAGATGCTTTAGTCCAGGTCTGGGAGGAGATCCCTCTGGAGACCATCCACGACCTCATCAGGAGCATGCCCAGGTATTGTAGGGAGGTCATACAGGCACGTGGAGGCCACACACAATAATAAGCCTCATTTTGACTTGTTTTAAGCACATTATATCAAAGTTAGATCAGCTTGTAGTGTGTTTTTTCACTTTAATTTTGTGTGTGACTCCAAATCCAGGCCTCCCTTGGTTAATAAATTTGATTTCCATTGATGATTTTTGTGTGATTTTGTTGTCAACACATTCAACTTTGTACAGAACAAAGTATTCAATGAGAATATTTCATTCATTCAGATCTAGGATGTGTTATTTGAGTGTTCCCTTTATTTTTTTGAGCAGTGTAGATAAACCCACAGAAGAAAATGAGTTCAAATGCAACATTTCCATCAGCTCAACAAATATCAGCAAACATAAAAATGGTTTGTGTGCAGTTTGTCACTATATATATATATGTCCTGACCCTCAAGGGCCCCCGGAAAGGACCAGTGCCATCCAACTGCTGGCCAATAACCTGCCTCAAGACAACATGGAAACTCCTGTAAGGCATCATAGCAGCTAAGATGAGCAGGCACGTGGTGCAATGCATGAGCCAGGCCCAGAAAGGAATTGTCAGAGATACCAGAGGAGCAAAACATCGACTATGAAAACGAGCAACCATCAGGCACATCCTCTACATGAATGACATCAAGCTGAGTGAACGAGGCATTGATTCACTGATCCACACCTCTAGGAGCTACAGAAATGACATAGGAATGTCATTTGGACTGGAGAAGTGTAGTCAGATGGTAACAAAGAGAGGGAAGGTAGTCAGAACTGAGGGGATTGCACTACCAGAAGGCAACCTTGCAGACACTGAGGACAGCTACTTAACTTAAACTTAACTGTTAACTCTCTAAATATGGTCACTTCTAGCTCAAAAACAATGCATGTCTGTAGCCAAAATGCTAACACTGAAGGTTCAGAACCAGTGTCTTAAACCAATGGGTGAAATCACTATGGCTAAAAACAAAAATGTTCTCAAACTGGTTTCATTAACATGAAAATGAGCTCAATGGATTTCAGATATGCATTCAGCAGAACACACTTGACACTGACAGCTGACAAAGCAGAATCTATGAGGTATGTTTCTAACAACTATGGCTATAATAAGACAAAAGGCAGGAAATACCCAATATTAATATGTTGTTCCTAATAAAAGTAAGTCAGACATGAGTTCTGATAAACAAGTTATTATAAACTATTCAATTTCAACCAAAGATTTAATTACAGCACTGCATATAATTATCTGTAGTTTTTACTCCATCTAAGCACTAATCACTGAATTCACTGAGCACTTTATCAGGAAACTTCTACTTGTAGCAGATAGTATCTCCATTTTCTCTTAAAATTGAGAACCCAATGCAGCCTCCAACATCAGAAATAGAACTCAATGTGGTCTTCTACTGTAGCTCACCCACCTCAAGGTTGAACATCTCTCTTAAGTCACTGCAGTCACATTTTTCTCCATTCTGATGTTTGATGTGAACATAAAATGAGGTTGCTGTATCTGCAAGAAATTATGCACTGCACTGCATCCACATGATTAACTGATCCATGCACACTTGAGATTATGGGCTCAACTGCTAGTTTGAAGTCATACTGAATACAACATGATGGTAATGTGGTAAATTAGCAATCTCCATTGGTCCAGAAAGACACTAAAGAGGGATATACAGGGGTTGGACAATGAAACTGTAACACCTGTCATTTTAGTGTGGGAGGTTTCATGGCTAAATTGGACCAGCCTGGTGGCCAATCTTCATTAATTGCACATTGCACCAGTAAGAGCAGAGTGTGAAGGTTCAATTAGCAGGGTAGGAGCACAGTTTTGCTCAAAATATTGCAATGCACACAACATTATGGGTGACATACCAGAGTTCAAAAGAGGACAAATTGCTGGTGCACGTCTTGCTGGCGCATCTGTGACCAAGACAGCAAGTCTTTGTGATGTATCAAGAGCCACGGTATCCAGGGTAATGTCAGCATACCACCAAGAAGGACGAACCACATCCAACAGGATTAACTGTGGACGCAAGAGGAAGCTGTCTGAAAGGGATGTTCGGGTGCTAACCCGGATTGTATCCAAAAAACATAAAACCACGACTGCCCAAATCATGGCAGAATTAAATGTGCACCTCAACAGGGTCAATATACACGGCCGGGCTGCTATAGCCAAACCTTTGGTCACTTGTGCCAATGCCAAACGTCGGTTTCAATGGTGCAAGGAGCGCAAATCTTGGGCTGTGGACAATGTGAAACATGTATTGTTCTCTGATAAGTCCACCTTTACTGTTTTCCCCACATCTGGGAGAGTTACGGTGGGGAGAAGCCCCAAAGAAGCGTACCACCCAGACTGTTGCATGCCCAGCGTGAAGCATGGGGGTGGATCAGTGATGGTTTGGGCTGCTATATCATGGCATTCCCAATACTTGTGCTAGATGGGCGCGTCACTGCCAAGGACTACCGAACCATTCTGGAGGACCATGCGCATCCAATGTTTCAAACATTGTATCCTGAAGGCGGTGCCATGTATCAGGATGACAATGCACCAATACACACAGCAAGACTGGTGAAAGATTGGTTTGATGAACATGAAAGTGAAGTTCAACATCTCCCATGGCCTGCACAGTCACCAGATCTAAATATTATTGAGCCACTTTGGGGTGTTTTGGAGGAGCGAGTCAGGAAACGTTTTCCTCCACCAGCATCACGTCATGACCTGGCCACTATCCTGCAAGAAGAATGGCTTAAAATCCCTCTGACCACTGTGCAGGACTTGTATATGTCATTCCCAAGATAAATTGACGCTGTATTGGCCGCAAAAGGAGGCCCTACACCATACTAATAAATTACTGTGGTCTAAAACCAGGTGTTTCAGTTTCATTGTCCAACCCCTGTACATTACCAGGTCAAGTCTCTATCCTATAAGTTTGCAGTATCGCTCAGTTTCTCAGTCAGATCCAGTCTTCATTATGACATCTAGTGTCAAAGTAACAGCATAAAGCCTCAGCTTGACGCTTCAAAACCCTTCATGACTTTGATTATCATGGGTGGCCTTACTATCTTGATATAATCTATAATAATACATATATGAGCTGACGCACATGTCGTACATTCTTAGGATCTCCAAAAAACCTGCAGCCTTGTTACAACATGCCACCTAGCCCAGAAAATTATACATACACTATCACCGCGCACTTGACTAACCTCTCATGAACTTTGCCCTTTTCATCTCCCAGGGTAACAGTGACAGTTCGGACCTTGTGTAGCTCAAAGTACGGGTCATACTGATGGAAGTCAGAAGTCACCCAGCCTACCCAAACACTGCTGGGCTCCTGACCTGGGAAGATCCGAACTGAATAGTAGTACTGCAGAAAGAACAGGCACATGAAGTCCTTTGTCACAGAAACTTCCTTGAAGGGCTTCACAATAAATTATGGCATTGTAAACCAATACAAGTTACAACACTTTTGCAAGTATTTCAAAGCAGGTTCAGCAAAAAACATTAATCTGCAATCAATCAAGCTACATTTGCTAATTGAATTTATGCTACTCATAATTAGTAACAGTTGTCTTACGGTAGAGGCTTGCATGAGGAATTCATAGCCATCTCTGTCATCAACTGTCACCTCCTCAGACAGACGAGCAGATGAGGGACAGCTGTTGTCTAGCTTATTTCTCTTCAGAGCCAACCTGCCAGATTGGATTGAGAAATGAACACAATGACAGAAGGATAAGATGTGTTAAAGTTCAAAATCTTGGATAAAGATCACAAAAGGTACGTTTAACAATGAACCTCATTAATGTAATTTTGTAAGTGAATCAAGGATGTTTTGAAAGGACAGAGAGATTACCGTTGTTTGAGTTTTGACGGCTTTTCCTGGTTATAATCTTTATGGTTGTTGAATTCATCTCTGTCGGGTCCATTAGGACCATTATGATTGTGAGACGACTTCCTCAGGACCTCAAAGTCTGATACATTTTCAAAGTCCTCCAGCTCCTGCAGAAACACACAGTTGAATGCACCACACCACCCAGACCTTATAGTTCATGTCATTGGTTTGTGATAACTTTGTTCAGTGGAGTTTATTAGACTTGGTAAAACATTATCCCATGGAGCAAAAACATGTTGAAAATTATTTTGCGCAACTAATGTATATGTCATGTAATGCTGTGGCAGGCAGGCCCAAAGCAGGACTCCAGAAGCAAAAGCTAAACTTAGATTCCAGCTTTATTAGCGAGAACGTAGAACATGAACAGGGCTGGTTGGGAGCCAGCACCACAAGACACTAAACTCACTTCAAACTTGAACTTGAATGTGAACATAAATTTGAACTTGAACATGTATGTACATAAACATAAGGGCGCACAGCAGGGGAAGCCAACAATGAGGACACAACAAGGGGAAAATGCAGACAATGTATACACACTAGGGTAAATGAGACAATGGGATAAAGCTGGAGAGAGCAGGTGGAGAGAATTACACTAATGTGACAGGGAGGAAGCAAAACTCAACACAACAGGGAACAGGGAAATAAAACAGGAAATGAGAACTAATAGGGGAAAATATAGACATGACCTAAGCACAGGGGACTTTACACTGGTGGGATGGAACACAGAGGGAGAACCTAACCAAGCAACTATTGAACTAAATATACAAACATAATGACACCAAGAAAAGGAACATTCCCAAAACAAAGCTCAAAAGATCAAAAAAATTCAAAATGCCAGAGCAACAAGCCCAGGACCATAACAGTATAAATTTTGTCATAATGACTCTTGACAGAGTCACTATGACTAACATAACTTCATTAATTTTAAATAATTTTAATCCCATCGGCTGCAAAACTGCAAGAGAAGCTGGGTGTTGGATATTACAGTGTGCTGTAAAATGCCACCTAAATCCAGAGCAGAGGCAAAATCGGGGGATGAATATATGGCTCTCAAACAGACAACTGAGCTATTGCAGCAGCAAAATATGCATTTGGCGTTGCCACAACAACAACAGGAAAACTTTAAAGGCTTTGTCAAAGTCATTATGGCGTCAACAAAATTCCAGAATAGAAGTGATAACAAGAGAGTTGCAAGAGATCAAAATAAGCCTTCAGTTTACACATAAGGACATGGATGACATAAAAGCTGAAATTGTTGAATGTAATAACTCATTGCATTATGATCTATTCAAAGTGTGCCACTGTTGGCTGTCACTGACAAGATGGCATAACATCGTGGTAATTGAGGGGATTGTGGGGTCACCAGAGGAGACCTGGGCCGAAACGGAGGAGAAAGTGTGGAAAATTCTGTCAGAAAAGCTACAACTGCAGCAGAAGATCGAGACTGAGATGGAGAGGGCACACCACACAGGGTAATCTGGTGGTGAAAGACCAAGCCTCATAGGGGTGAAACTCATGCAGTACAAGGACAGAACACCCATTCTATAATGGACCAAGTCATCAAGCACAAGTGTGTATACATATATATATATATATATATATATATATATATATATATATATATATATATATATATATATATATATATATATATATATACATATACACACACACACACACACTTGTGCTTGATGACAATAAAAGCTTCTGATTCTGAGAATTTGAGCTATTTTCCTTTTCAAATTGTTTTATCTTTCAGCTGGTTAACCTGGTTCAGCAAATTAAGTTTTAGGTATTTTAAACATTTCTTGGAATTGCAGGTCAAATCTTTCAGTTTTCAACATTCACACTGCACTTAAGTCAGGAAAAGCTTTTTAAAATTTTATTTACCCATTCAGAATAAAGCAATCAATCAAAACACATTTGAGTTATAAATTCCTCATATGCGGCTTATAAATCTACCATCATCCTTATGTTTCTAGAACATTTGCTTCAACCGATAACAGCAAATGAGCTTCAACTGGTGGCTCTGATCTTTAGTCAAACTTTTGTTTTGTTTTATTGTATTTCCATAGATTTTTATTTTGGTTTTTGTCAAGTACTAATGGATGCCACCCTATTACAGCTGAGAAAAAGAGATGTTTTCATGATTGCCATGCTGATGCAAAGGTGAAGGCTTGGAAATGGAGATATAAGAGATATAAGATATAAGCCCTGTCATCGTGGGAAGTGTTAACTCTCTGCCCAATAAAAGTGATCAGCTGGAGATACTGGTGATGACTCAGAAAGTATACTGGGAGTGCAGTCTCATGTGTTTTACTGAAGCATGGTTGAACCAAAACATCTCATATTCTAATACGGATCTACCTGGTTTCAACCTCATACGGTCAGACAGAAATGCTAAAGCTAGTGGCAAGAAAAAAGGTGGGGGTCTGGCTTTATTTGTGAACCAGAGATGTGTAATCCTGCACACATCATGTGCTTTCCTGACACTAAATTATTGACATGTGACCATATTATGTACCAAGAGAATTCAATCATATCACAAACAACAATACTTGTGTACATTTCACCCAAGTCAACAGCTGAAGTTCCATGTGAAGTTCTCCATGTAACTGTTGCTAGGATACAAGCAAACCATCCAGGGGCACTCTTCATAATTTCAGTAACTTCAATCATGATTCTCTCTCTTCCCACCTGACTGGATTAACACAGTTTGTTGACTGTCCTACCAGAGAGCATCCTGAAGTCATCCTGAACAACTCAACTCCTGAACCACTTCATAACATCTTTAGGGAATAAAAAACATCAGTACTGGAAGCCTCCTCTCTCTCCACTGTAAAACAGAGAAATACAGAAAAAAATTTGTACCCACAGTCATCATGTTTTTAAATTCTTATACAAATATCAGATGGGTATTGTCAAGACATATGAATTTCTCTCTGGGATCAATAAAATTATTCTTATTCTTATTCTCTTGTTTTTAACTGATCTACCAAACTAACTTAGGTTTTATTATAATACGATTTGTATATATGAATTTTTTATTCCCTGAGAAAAGGGGTTTGAACCTGTAATGACTGGATTGATTATTTAGCAAATAAAAACTAATTGATGAAAATGTGATAATAAATATTTGTTTTATGTAATTGCTTTAAGCAGATATATTCTGAGGTTAAACTTGCAGAATAATCATGATCTTGTGTCTCATGCTTTAGTCCACTTGTTTGGCATTTTCGTTTGCTTGGTCTTAATTTTTATAAAAGGAGGGTGATTTTGGGAAATGAGAGTGCTAATAATAATTATGATTCAAAATGCTTTTCATATGCCTTTCCATTCTTTACTAGGAAAGAACCAAGAGGAGCTCATCTAAGCAGGGTGGCAGTTGTCTCTCTCTGCTGAAGCAAATGTGTCTGTGTATGACCTTGTAGAAGTATAAACATAGATTACACTCAGTGGCTCACAGAAACAGCAACTCTAATTTGTAATGACTTATTGTGCTTTAAAATGTGTTATAATCATGCCAATTATTGTTGTTAAAAGTTTTGACCAATAGAATAATAACTATAGGGGTATAAAATTGGGTTCACACCGTGAACGGTGTGAAAAGGAGGGAGTTGTTAGGGATTATTTTTTACTCAGTGAATAAAGGACAAATGTTTAAAAGTAAACTCCAGTAAGTTAATTAATAAACAGTGATTCAACCAAATAATGAACAATTAAATAATACACTAGACAGAGAGCAACAGATAGATATTGCTAGACTAACTTCTCTGTCTCAGTGCATCTTATCCTGGAGGATACGGCCACAAAACGTACAGTTAGAACATCACCAACATCACCATGTTCTGTTATTAATCTGGACAAGATTGCTAAATGCCTAATTAAAATATCAGGAAGATAATGTGCTTTATGACTCCACTGCTGCTGAGAGGAATCTGGGTCATGCAAAACCAGCTTGGACAAGTCCGAAGACAAGGCCAACTCACAGCACCCAGAATGCTTACAGATAGATAAGAGGCAGTATAAAGATGTTATGGTTAGACAGGAACACGGGCTCAGAGGGAGAGAGAGAGAGCACACACAGGCCTGTCTCCTCCTGAACCTGGGTCCCCACATGCACATGTGTCTTTCTCTGATTCTTCAATATAATAAATGTTTTATTCTTTTTTAATTAAAGTGTTTCAGGTGTCTTCCTTCACAAAAACCTGATTACCTGTCAGTACAAAATGTGACACATTACACTGATTTTAGCCTCACTTCACTGCATTGATTTTGAAATTCTTTTGTTTTTAAATGTCTTCATACACTTGCCCCACCAAATCCATCTGACCTGCTCCACCTGTACGCCCCTTTACGCTCACTCGGGTCAGCTGATCTGTCACCGTTGGCTATCCCAAAGACAAAGAGGAAACTTAGAGGTGACTGCACTTTTTCAGTCACTGCTCCAAAACTGTGAAATGATCTCACTTTGCACATCAGGCAGGCTGACTCACTCTCTGCTTTTAAATCAACTCTTAAAATGCATTTCTTTTCTTTGGCTTTTAATTCAATCTGATGTTGGCTCTTATTGTTTATTGTTTTAACTATAGTTTTATTTAATTCTTAGCTCGTAATTGTTTTTTACTCTAACCGCTGTCTTTTGTGTATGTTTTTTAAAGTTATGTTTTGCTTTTTTTTGTGTTTTTATATGTACTTTAAACCTGTTTTTACTTGTGCACAGCACTTTAGCCGATGGCATTGATTTTAAAGTGCTTTATAAATAAAATTGAGTTGAGTTGATTATGTATTGTCTGTGTTCTCTTCAGTACTTTGTTGCATATTCATCAATAGCTCCCAGCCTGCTGTGTGCTCTTGTCAGTTTTTTCTGATTTCGTGAGATTCCTAGTTTGTTCTGGTGGCTCCAGTCCAGCTCCGTTGGCTCTCTATAAAGTCCAGGTTTTAACAACAATAAAGCTGAGAGTTCAAGTTAAAAAGTCCAGTCTCGAGTCCAGCATTGGGGTACTAACCTGCCTGACACAGCTGGATAATGACATCTTTATCCACAGTCAGAATATAATACTTTACTCCTCCACAATCTATTTGCTAGGAACCTAAATGTGTCATGGTCCTGGGCCGGTGGCCCACTGTTTTTGAGTTCCTTTTTGTTTAGCTCTGTTTTGTTGTATTTTTCAGGTTGTGTTTCTGAGTGTTTCTTTTAGGTTAGATCCTCAGTTTGTTATGGTTAGGTGTTATTTAGTTATTTGTATGTTTTTCTAGTTTCCCTTTGTTCTGGTCTTGTGTTTCCCAATGTTTCATGTTAGGTCTGCGTCTCTGTTTCCTTGAGTCACTTCATGTTTTATTTTGACAGTCTTGTGTCCCCTGTGCTTTGTGTTTAGTTTTTGCTTCCCTGTGTCATTAGGTTCATTTGTTTCACCTGTTATTCCCTGTTTCCAATCTCCCTGATTTCGTTGTGTGTATTTAAGCCCTCAGTTTTCCTCTGTTCATTGTTGCGTCGTCATTGTTTGTCGTCAGTGTTTCCTCTCCATGCTGTGTGTTTTCGAGTTTAAGTGATTTGTTTTTCTAATATTCTCCCAGGCTTGGTGTATTACCTTTTGTTGTAGCCTTGGTTCAGATTTTGGGGGTTTTGTATTTTGCTTTTGTTCTTTTGTGCCTTCTGTCAATAAAGCAGTTTTTACACACAGCCACAACTGTCACAGTTGCAGCTGTGTGGGGGAAGGGGTGGATCCAAATACAGGACACGGAAGACAGAACTAAACTAAAAACTAAATAACACCTAACCATAACAAACTGAGGATCTAACCTAAAAAAAACACTCAGAAACATACAACAAAACAGAGCTAAACAAAAAGGAACTCAAAAACACTGGGCCACCGGCCCAGAACCACGACAGAATGTGTCTGTTACTTGGTGACTTCATTATTAATATTTTTAAAACTGATGTGCCACCGACTGATTTTGGAAACGTTGCAAACTACTTCAATATGTTCTTCAAGCACACTTATTGATTTTGTTTTTTGTTTGAGATTGATATTACCAGATGACTATTTTTTATTTATTTATTTGATATTTATGATCATCATTTTTTATCACAAATTTTCAAAAGAAAAAACAGGTATTTTAAATCTTAGCGTTTTAATCTTTCTTTTAATATTTAATTAATGGTGTTTGATATGACTAAGTTTGTAAGTTGCATGATGCTGAAAAAGCTTACCATGTGATTTCAGTACTGTTTTTTGAGAAATGTGTAACACTGATTACTATCATTAAGTCTACCACAGGGAAACCTTGCATCAATGAGCAGCTAAAATGCTCTCTCATAAACCACTGCTGAACAAAATTCAAGGAACACTTTATAGAAGCAAGTCAGTCAAACCACAGGGATATTGATCCGGTCAGTTAAATAGCAGAGGGAGTTGTTAATCAGTTTCAACTGCGGTGGTGCAACAAGTGCATTGGAGGGGCAACAATGAAACACCCCCAAATCAGGAATGGTTTTATAAGTGGAGGCCACAGATGGAGACCTCTGACATTTCCCCCCCTTTTTCTAACTGTTTTTTTCACTAGTTTTTACATTTTGTCACTACTGGTTGCATAAGGCAATGCCTGGACCCTACATAGATTGAACAGGTAGTCCAACTCCTCTGGGATGGCACATCAATATGTGTCATTGCCAGAAGGTTTGCTGTGTCTCCCAGTCTCAAGAGCATGGAGCATTCCAAGAGACATGCAGTTACTCTAGGAGAGCTGGACAGGGCCAAAGAATGTACTTAACCCATCAGCAGGACCAGTATCTGCTCTTTTGTGCAAAGACAAACAGGATGAAAAGTGCCATAGCCCTACAAAATGACTTCCAGCAGGTCAATGGTGTGAATATCTTTGACCAAACAATCAGAAACAAATTTCATGAGGATGGCCTGATGATCCGACATCCTCTAGCAGGCTCTGTACTCACTGTCTGGCACTTTGGAGCCTGAATGGAATACCAGACTTGGCAGGTCCACCACTGGCATCCTGTGCTTTTCACAGATGAGACCAGGTTCACCCTGAGCATATGTGACAGATGTGAAAGGGTATGGAAAAGCTGTGGAGAACATTATGCTGCCTGTAACATCATTCAGCATGACCAGTGTGGTGGTGGGTCAGTGATGGGCTGGGGAGGCATAGCCATAGAGGAATGACTTTTACAGACTTCTACAGGCTAGGCAATGGCACCCTGACTGCCAATTAGGTATCGGGATGAAATCCTTGGACCCACTGTCAGGCACTTCCTAGAGGATGAAGGAACTAATATCATTGACTAACTCCCATGTTTGCCTGACCGAAATAAATCCAATAGAGCACATGTGAGATATTATGTTTGGGTGCATCCAACGCTGACAGGTTGTACCTCAGACTGTCAAGGAGCTCAGTGATGCCCTGGTCCAGATCTGGGAGGTGATCCCCCAGGACACCACCTGTTGTCTCATTAGGAGCATGCTCGGATATTGTCAGGCATACATACAAGCACGTGGGGGCTATGCAACCTATAGACCATAGACTATAGACCATTTTGAGTTGCTGCACTGAAATTTTGTCAAAATGGACTAGCCTGCTACATTATTTTTTCAGTTTGAATTCAGTCATCTGTAGACTGAAAATTTTCTCTTTAACTATCCCACAGGAATTTTAAATCCCCAGTTACACATTTTTGAAATCATCATCATTGATCTATATTCCTTTTTTTTTCTCAACATTTTGGGTAAACTTGTAAAACAAGAATCTTGGTATAGATCCAACAAGGTGTTTAAGACACAGATTTTGGTCCTTATTGACATGAGACTATCACACAGCTACTGCAGATTTGTTGGCTGCACATCCATTATATGAATCTCACGTTCCACCACATCCAAAGGTGTTCTGTTGGATTGAGATCTGATGGAGGCCATTTGAGTACAGTTAACTAATTGTTATATTCAAGAAACCAGTTTGACATTATTTTAGTTTTATGACATGGGGTTGGAAGATGCCACCAGAAGATGGGTGCACTGTGATCATGAAAGAATGGACATGATCAGCAACAATACTCAGGTAGTTAGTGTCATTTAAACAATGCTCAACTGGTACTATGGGGCAAAAATGTGCTAATAAAATATCTCCCCAGTGTCACCCACTGTAGCCAACCTTTACATGTAGGAAGTGGAAAGTAAAGCTCTTGGATCTTTCAAAGGGATTACACCTAGTGACTGGTACAGATATGTGGATGACACCTAGGTCAAAATCAAAACCCAAGAAGTAGAAGCCTTCACTCGCCACATCAACTCAGTGGATAAATAAATAAGTTTTACCAGGGAGGATACCAGGGATAATAGGTTACCATTCCTGGACTGTGCAGTGCTTATTGAGGAAGATGGAAGCCTCAACACTGAAGTTTACTGGAAGCCCACACACACAGACCAGTACCTACTCTTTGACTCCCACCACCCACTGGAACACAAATTTGGGGTGATCAGGACCCTGCAACACCGGGCAGAAAGTGTTCCCTCTAAGACAGAAGGGAAACAAAAGGAACACACAAATTTCAAGAAAGCCCTCAAAACATGTGGTTTTCCCAACTGGGCTTTAATCAAATCAGCCAAGTTGCACAGGAAAGAAGGTCAAAGTCAAACTAGGGAGAATAAGAATGACAAACGGAACAACATTGTCATCCCTTATGTGGCAGGCTTGTCAGAGAAACTCAGAAGAATTTTATCCAAGCATGGCATCCCAGTATACTTAAAACCAAGTTGCACTCTAAGCCAAAAACTGGTCAATCCCAAGGACACCCCCCACACACACACAAACACAAGTTCAGGCATTTTTGCCCAGAGAACTCAAGAGCTGACTGGATATTTTGGACCATTTTCTGTAAACCTTAAGAGATGAAAAACTATTTGACACAGAAATGTAGAAACATGCCACATTAAGTTGAGTTAAGAAATCAAACATAATGTGCACTCAATTTATACATATAAGCAGCAGGGCTTGGGCAAAAGATTGAATTTGCGTGTGTGTTATAAACAGAATTTGTTACCCTCTTTGGTGAGAAGAGGCTGCCGTTTGGTGGGCACCTGGATTCGGCACATTCTATGGGCATGCTCAGTCTGTAGAAGGTAATGTCAGTATAGCTGCTCTGTGAGCCAAATGACTTCTGGGTGACCTTTAGGCATGGACATGACTCTACTGTCCCATCTATCCTTGTCACCTGAAAAAGAAACGTCTGATCTGTCTGCATGTTTTAATCAACTAAGCTTATTTTTTGGTGATTTATTCAAAGGTTTTGTAGGGAAAACATATTGATAATGTGTTGAAATGTATCCAGGTTCCTACCCTTACCTCAATGTGTTGGTGTTTGGGGGGCACAGGTACAAACTGAGGGAGCCTCTTGCTGAGCCACATGGTGACATCCCGGTTCATGTTAACAGCAAACGGTTCATAGCCTTCCTGCAGCCCGCAAATGGTGAAGTACTTTAGAGTGCTGACATCTTTACCAAAGTTCATTCTCCCAGCCTGACACACACCCAGACTGCAAACTGGGATAAAACCTGTGACAGACAAAAACAGCCAAATGCTATAATAACGTGTTGTATATTACTTATTGAGTTTAACATCTGCCTGGTAGATAGAGCAACATAAGAAAAATGTCAGATTAACAACTGTTAGTGCTCCTTAATCATCAAAAATATTCTGACATATTTTCCTGTGTGGACCTCACATCAAAGAAACAGACTATCAGAAATTAGGCTGAAAAATTGGTCAGTTGCTGTCATGAAAAAGTATCTGAGCTTCAGGGCTATTAATAAGAAGGAGGTAGAAATATCCTGGTTCTAAAAGTGGAGTGACTCCTGCTTCCAATGTTTTACAGAAAAACAAGGAGGATTGAAAGTGTTTTTTGCCACCATTCTTAATCTAAGATGCAGTTCAAATGATTTGTTGATCAAGCACCTTGAAATCAGCTTGTAAGATGTGAGTGATATATTTGTTTTCCAGACAAGAAGTGTTGCATTGTGCTATTCATTGACTTTTCTAAAGCACTGGACACAGTGGACCACCTCCATCCATCCATTCACTTCCACTTATCCTGTTCGGGGGGGTAGTGGAGCCTATCCCAGCTGTCATAGGGCGAGAGGCAGGGTACACCCTATACAGGTCGCCAGCCTGTTGCACGACTAACACAGAGAGACAGACAACCATTCACACTCACATTCACACCTATGGGCAATTTAGAATCACCAATTAACCTAACCCCAGTAAGTGCATGTCTTTGGACTGTGGGAGAAAGGCCAAGGTGGATTTGAACCTTCTAGCTGTCCTTCTGCTGTGAGGCAGCAGTGCTAACCACCACCCCACCGTGCGGCCCAATAGACTAGACAGACTAATTAAAAATAAGTCCTCTGCTTTGCCCAGTTGGCATGACTAGTAGGACTTACAGTGTATCACAAAAGTGAGTACACCCCTCACATTTCTGCAGATATTTAAGTATATCTTTTCATGGGACAACACTGACAAAATGACACTTTGACACAATGAGAAGTAGTCTGTGTGCAGCTTATATAACAGTGTAAATTTATTCTTCCCTCAAAATAACTCAATATACAGCCATTAATGTCTAAACCAGCAGCAACAAAAGTGAGTACACCCCTTAGTGAAAGTTCCTGAAGTGTCAATATTTTGTGTGGCCACCATTATTTTCCAGAACTGCCTTAACATTCCTGGGCATGGAGTTTACCAGAGCTTCACAGGTTGCCACTGGAATGCTTTTCCACTCCTCCATGATGACATCACGGAGCTGGCGGATATTTGAGACTTTGTGCTCTTCCACCTTCCGCTTGAGGATGCCCCAAAGATGTTCTATTGGGTTTAGGTCTGGAGACATGTTTGGCTGGTCCATCACCTTTACCCTCAGCCTCTTCAATAAAGCAGTGGTTGTCTTAGAGGTGTGTTTGGGGTCATTATCATGCTGGAACACTGCCCTGCGACCCAGTTTCTGGAGGGAGGGGATCATGCTCTGCTTCATTATTTCACAGTACATATTGGACTTCATGTGTCCCTCAATGAAATGTTACTCGCCAACACCTGCTGCACTCATGCAGCCCCAGATCATGGCATTCCCACCACCATGCTTGACTGCAGGCATGACACACTTATCTTTGTACTCCTCACCTGATCGCCACCACACACGCTTGAGACCATCTGAACCAAACAAATTAATATTGGTCTCATCAGACCATATGACATGGTTCCAGTAATCCATGTCCTTTGTTGACATGTCTTCAGCAAACTGTTTGCAGGCTTTCTTGTGTACAGACTTCAGAAGAGGCTTCCTTCTGGGGTGACAGCCATGCAGACCAGTTTGATGTAGTGTGCGGCGTATGGTCTGAGCACTGACAGGCTGACCCCCCACAGCATTCCTGCATCTATCTTTCAGAGACAGCGTTTGGATGTGACGCTGAGCACGTGCACTCAGCTTCTTTGGACGACCAACGCGAGGTCTGCTCTGAGTGGACCCTGCTCTTTTAAAACGCTGGATGATCTTGGCCACTGTGCTGCAGCTCAGTTTCAGGGTGTTGGCAATCTTCTTGTAGCCGTGGCCATCTTCATGTAGCGCAACAATTCGTCTTTTAAGATCCTCAGAGAGTTCTTTGCCATTAGGTGCCATGTTGGTGCTTTCAGTGACCAGTATGAGAGAGTGTGAGAGCTGTACTACAAAACTGAACACACCTGCTCCCTATGCACACCTGAGATCTAGTAACACTAACATTTTGGAGGGGAAATGACAAGCAGTGCTCAATTTGGTCATTTACGGGTGTAGTCTCTTAGGGGTGTACTCACTTTTGTCGCCGCTGGTTTAGACATTAATGGCTGTATATTGAGTTATTTTGAGGGAAGAACAAATTTACACTGTTATATAAGCTGCACACAGACTACTTCTCATTGTGTCAAAGTGTCATTTTGTCAGTGTTGTCCCATGAAAAGATATACTTAAATATCTGCAGAAATGTGAGGGGTGTACTCACTTTTGTGATACACTGTAGCAGTGTCTCCACTTTTTTTTTCCAAGTCCATCTCTTGTCCAAGACAGAGCACTAACCTTCACTGACTTCAAAGTCCTTAAAGGCCAACTCAGATCCAGAATCATCCAGCAGCACTTCTCCATTGAGTGTGAACATCATGGTGTGCTCATTCAGATCCACCATGCAGCCCACCACATCCCCTGTCTGCCAGGCTCGGCCAAAGTGCTCATTACCTTGGTGCCAGCGCTGGACCTACAAAAGACAAGTACATGCAAACAGACATTGCAGACATTGTGGTAGTCCATCCATCGATCCCCGGTTCCAGTCTTTGCCTACTCATGAAAAAAAAAAAACCTGAAATAACTTTTTCATCTGGGGTAGTAATTCCTCTCCAAACTGAAATTAACAATCAATCCTTTTCCAACTGAGAACCATGGCCTCAGAAGAAGAGGCATTAAAAGAGATTGCATTTTTTCATAAATGTAAAATGAATGTAAATAATCTGACCACTGGACTGTGGGACAATTTTTTTTAATGTATTTCATTTAAAAAGAGTCTTCTGTGTTTTCTTTTCTTTTTCATTCACATTATAAATTAAAAAAGAATGACCTGAATGTGATAAATAAATGGGATTTGTTATATAACTGCATATGTTTAAAAAGGCACCTTAAAGCCATCAAAGACAAAGGCCTGATCATCAGAGCCCAACTCCTGGTCTGGTAGACATCCTGGTTTGGCCCAGCCAACCCTCATCTCTCCAGCAGTGAGTACCTGAATGACAAGTAGGACCATATTATCAACTGTCTTCAAATATAATAAAAGGCAGTGTATACTGCTTTGTCTACACAGAGATGGAGATCAATGGGTTAGTAATGTCTTTTGACCTTAAAGTTTTGCATTTCCCACAATGTGTCATTAATCTCTTTCGACCTGGCTACATCATCATAGTAAGTCATGCTGCAAACCTAACCTTGTATAGAGGGGTTATGTTCTGAGTCTGGATTAAAACTGTTTATAAACACCACATTTTAACTAATTATTTTTCAGACAATATCCACTATGATCCACATTTTCAGCTGAGGGAACAATGCAAGCCTGTTTAGCTGTACATTATAGTTGCACAAACTGTCTGTTTCGCATTTACACAGGAACATATACAATATCTGATCCCCTACTGAATTTGAAAAGTCTGCTCACTTCTAAATACATTTTTATGGTAGTTTCAGTTCAATAGAGAGACCGAATATCAACTAAAAATCCAGAAAAGAACATATTACATAAAATTTATAAGTTGATTTGAATGCCATTCAGTAAAACAAGTACTTGTTCTTTATAACCCAGCCAGAATTCTGGCTCCCACAGATTGGCTATGTGCCTGTGTGGCACACAGATTACAATCAATCAATCAATCAATCAATCAATCAGAGATACTGCTGATCTCAACTTGATATGTGTATAAAGCACACAACTTGTATTCCGACCTCTCCATCAACATGGGCAAAGACCTGCACAAGGCTGGAATGGGTAACAAGACCATCAGCAAGAAACTTGGTGAGAAGGTGACAGCTGCTGGTCCAATTATTTGAAAATTATTAAATTATTTGGGTCCACACAGCCCACAATGCTGTGATTAACCTGTTCAGTACTTGTGTGTTTCTGGTACTTTTCGCTGCAGTGTTTGAATTCATCAGTCAGAGAATAACAATCAGGAATAATAATCAAAGCTTCAATATAAGGACTCACAAATGTCAGCATATTCCTGGAGGGAGACTGCAGAAACTATTGGAATGGACGTGAGGGAATGAAGAAAGTGAAAAAAAAGAAGGTGCAGCCAAAAAACTGAGCACAAAGAACGAGGACCAAAAAACACCAGCACGCAAACACAATTAACACACATAATCCAGCTACACAAGCATAAATGCGACATGAGGTCAGCCACTTCGTAGGTTGTGTACAGAGACTGCAAAGACCCTGCAAGTCTAATTAGGAGCATCTAACCAAGCTAGCTCTCTGAGCAGCTCCAAAACAGAAGCAGCTTCATGTGGTGGATAACATCAGGATGCAGCTGGATTTGAGCTTTGATTTGATTAATATTGCACATATTAAACAGATATGTAGGACAGCTTTTTTACATCTGCGCAATAATTATAAAATTAGAAACATCCTTTCTCAGATTGACGCTGAAAAGTTAATCCATGCATTTATTACTTCTAGGCTGGACTACTGTAATTCATTATTATCAGGCTGTCCTAAAAACTCCCTGAAAAGCCTTCAGCTGATCCAAAATGCTGCAGCTAGAGTACTGACAGGGACTGGAAAGAGAGAGCATATTTCTCCCATACTGGCTTCTCTTCATTGGCTCCCTGTTAAATCTAGAATAGAATTTAAAATCCTTCTCCTAACATACAAGGTCTTGAATAATCAGGCCCCATCTTATCTCAAAGACCTCATAGTACCGTATCACCCCAATAGAGCACTTCGTTCTCAGACTGCTGGCTTACTTGTGGTTCCTAGGATACTTAAAAGTAGAATGGGAGGCAGAGCCTTCAGCTTTCAGGCCCCTCATCTGTGGAACCAGCTCCCAGCTTGGATTCGGGAGACAGACACCCTCTCTATTTTCAAAATTAGTCTTAAAACTTTCCTTTATGATCAAGCTTATAGTTAGGGCTGGATCAGATGACCCTGAACCACCCCTTAGTTATGCTGCTATAGGCCTAGGCTGCTGAGGGGCGTCCCATAATGCACTGTTTCTTCTCATTCACCTTTATTTACTTGTTTATACTTCACTCTGTATTTAATTATTATTATTAATCTCTGGCTCTCTTCCACAGCATGTCTTTTGTCCTGTCTCTCTCCACTAAGTTCACACCAATTACACACCCTATGCAATTTACGATTGATTAAAAATAACTCTGCAAAATTTGGAAGGCATTTAATGATGACATAGCTGCTTCTGACTGGACATTGTGTACCCTGTGCCCACTAACTCTAACCATGAGGTCATTAAAATATAAGAAAGTGGCAATCTGTGTACAATGAACAATACTCATCAGAAAACTGTCCAACTGAAAACACACATACAGCGTTGTGTGAAATCAAGACCATAAAGGAGAGGATGGATTTGGATTCCACCATGCCTCTCTGCGCTGATGCACCTCCAGACAAAATGGAGGATTTGCCCTATACATTCGTTTTAATTCCCCCTACCACTAGGTGTCAGTATAACAAATTAAATGCACTGGGGCCAGAACAGTGACCACAATTGTCTACAACTGGTAGTTTCTCTTTGCCAGATTTGACAATACTCTGACTTTTTCAGACTTTCCCATTGGACTGACCAATGGGAAAGTCTAAGGCACTCAGGGAAGCTCTAGGAACAAGAACTGTAGATTTACACAAATTGGGAAGGTCTCTTGAAGTCATTTCTAAACAACTGCAGATTCCAAGATCAGCAGTTTACACAACTATACATAAGTACAAGTTATTCAGATGTGTCACCACTTTGACAATGTCTGGAAGAAGACCCAAACTGTCAGCCTCAGATGAGCGGAAATTGGCTAGAATCTTCAGGAACAACCCAAGAACCACCAAGACTCAAGCCTGCAATGAACTGGAAACTGCTAGAATACCTGCATCACTATACACAGTGAAGCGAGTTTAACATCACCATGGACCAAGAGGGTGCCAACCAAGAAAGAAGCCCCTGCTCCAAAATTAAACCTTCAAGCTAAACTGAAATTTGCAGCTGCCCACATCAACAAGCCAAATGTCATCTGGATAAATTATTATGGTCAGATGAGACAAAGATTGAGCTATTTGGCTACAATGACAAGAGGCATGTTTGGAAAACACTGTACCAACTGTCAAACATGAAGGTGGTAGCCGTTTTGCTGCTCGTGGTACTTGTACATTGCACAAAGTGGATGGAATAATGAAGAAGGAGCACTACCTCCAAATTTTTCAACTTCCCCTCAAATCAAACAGCTAGACATCTTGGACACAGATGGGTGCTCTAACAGGACAATTATCCCAAACACACATCAAAACTGGTTTTGAAATGGATAAAATATGCTAATATTAAGCTTCTTGAATGGCCTTCCCAAAGCCTCAACCCCAAAATTTGTGGAATAGACTTAAAAGCTGGGTCTGTGCCAGGAAACCATCAATAAAAATGACCTATACCAAGTCTGCAAAGAAGAGTGGTAGTGGCTACCAAAAGTGTCTGATGGAGATATAAATTGTTAAAGGACATTTAACAAATATTTGTGGTGGGTATATATATATCTGAGCCTATATGAATACTTTTGACCCTGTGTGGATTAGAAAAACATCCAAAATAAATTAAACCTCATTCACCAAATTCTTTTTTGAAGTCATTAAAGAGTTATGCTGTACAATCATTCCACTGTGGAAATACCATGTCATTCATTCTCATAATGAGTGTATGTAAATTTCTGACCAGAAGTGTACATATAGCCTGATGAAGAAAGTTTGGGTTTAACCCACAGAGACATTTGAGGTTTCAGATTTTCTTAAGCCAGCTAACACAAAGAAAGCATGGCTATGTCCAACTTCTTCCATAGTACGCACCTGAAAAGATGGCGAGTGAAGAAATAGTATAGTAACAACACTGGATTTTTTTTGTGTGTGTTCATTAGAAGAAATATCAGTGACTGATTGTAACATAGTTTTAAAATAAGTTGAATAATTTGTTCGGTTTTCTCAAAAACATGGATATTATTATACTTTAGGAAGAACTTTACATTTGTATCAGCCAACTTCTGATGTATTTTAATAATTCTCCTTAAGCATTTTATGCCAGTCACAATTATTTTCTTGCTTCTTACCTCCAGTTCAAAGTACCACTTCCCAGTGTTAACACAGTATGTTTTTTCTGCTCTGAAAATGCGGAACCTCTCAGCCGACATATTACTCAAGTCAGACTCAGCTGCTGGATGACAGAGAGGCATGGGAGGAGTGAGAAGTAAACAACAGGGCAATTTGATGAGCATCTTAACAACACAATGTAAAGGAAAAATATAACACACTGAAATATATTTAACTGAACAGTGTGAACAGTATTGTACCATGATCCTGGTCAGGAGCTTCAAGATTGTATCCATATCCCAGGAGAGTCCTGACAGCCTCTCTCAGACTGTCTTTGTTGGACTTTTTGGTTCTCTCATCCAACAGAGTGTAGGGGACCAGACGAGGGTTTCTGCGGTTCTTTACATCCTGACAAGAGACACAAGGAGGTTACAAAATGAAAAAAGAAAAGAAAGATAAACTATTGCAGCTAAGAGGAGACACTGCAACATTTGGTATCACTGAAGTGCACTTTAGTAGAAAAAATTACAGTTCCTCTAATTACTACTTGAGGATTTCTCCACAATTGAATCAATCCCCTTGTTAAAAAGTTCAAGTTCAGATGAATTACATGTGTGCAGCCTGGTACAAAAATCTTTTTGATTAACATAGCTATTGTCCCACTTCGTAACAACTCTTGTTAATGTCTTTATTAAGAGTTAAAATTTGGGGTGTGGCTGCATCAACTGACAGGTGAATGTCACCAGAGGTAGCTTTTGCTGCTAAGTCAACAGGAGTCAGTGAGCTGGTCTCTATAACTGACCTGAATATGACAAAATAAATAAATAATTGGGACTCCTGCTATTTCCCTTTTCAGGAAATAGTTATGATTAGGATAATTGAGGAACTACTGAGTGCATCACTTTAAATTTTAGATCAAGGTTAGGAGGTCATCACTGATGGTATAGAAAAAGAGCAACTAAGGTTGGAGTATTCAGTAATTAATGTTTCATTTACTGTTTTGCAACCTCAGTGTTTGAATACAGTTGCAAAAATTCATTTACAAATTAGAAGAAACTAATCATAACTACAGATTCACAAATCTAGTATCCTGTAGAACCTAATCATTATCTACTATAAAGTCCAAGATTGGAAGAGAAGTACTTAAGATTGATGAATTAACTATCCAGTCTTTCTTAATTCATTCTTCATTCATTCGTTAGTAACTCCATATGTTCTAACATTATGTGTTACCTGTTGTATGCCATAGGTCCAGCCCTGGCGGATGCGATCTCTTGCCCAAACATTGTGTGCATTCTCAGCTAGCTTGTCCACCATAGCTTCCTGGGTGGAGGTCAATTTGATGTGACTCAGGTCCAGAGGAGCAGGTTTATAACCACTGGATAACTCATAGCTGCACAGATAGAGGTGAAATACTACATTTTTACCTAGCAAGCCTCAATAACTTGACTGTGCTGATGCGTGAGAACATGTCCAAGCTAATGCTATATGCCAGTGGTGTGTTGCTCTAGTTATCAACACTCACCAGCCACTTCATTAGGTACAACTTGCTAGTACTAGGTTGGAACCCCTTTTGCTTTAGAAATAACTTAGTTTGTGGCATAAATCCAACAAGATACTTGACATGATATATTGGCATAATAGCATGATGCAGTTGCTGTAGTTTGTTGGCTGCACATCCATGATGCAAATCTCCCATTCCACCACATCCCAAAGATATTTTACTAGATTGACATTTGTTAACTGTTGAGACTATTTGTGTACACTGAACTCACTGTTACATTTAAGTAACCACTTTTGATCTTGTGACCTGGTACAATGTCCTGCTTAAAGCAGCCATCAGTAGATGATGAATGGTAAAAGGACTGGATCTTATAAAGCACTTTTCCACTCTACTTGAGTGCTCAAAGTGCTTCATACAACAACACTGTACACTGTGATCATAAAAGGATGAACATAGTTAGCAACAATACTCAGTTAGGCTGTTGTGTTTTAATGACACAGAGTTGGTACTACAAAGTGTACCAAGAAAATAAATATCATTACACCACCATCACCACCACCTGCCTTAACTGTTGCACTAGCAGGATGCACCCATGCTTCCATGTTGTTTACATCTTCCTGCCATCTGAATGGTGCTGCAGAACTCGACACTCCACAGACCAGGCAATGTTTTTCCAGTCCTCTGTTGTCTAATTTTAGTGAGGCTGCGTTAAGCTGAGTAAGAAGTAAACAAGGCAATTTGATGAGCAGCCCATCTTCAATATTTTACATTCAGAGATGTTCTTCTGTATACCTTGATTGCAATTAGTTTTTATTTGCATTACTGTTTGCTTCAAGCTGATAGGAAAGCTGTCTCGCTGTTCTTCTCATACCCCTGACATCAGTTGCTGTTCACTGGAAACTTCCACTTTTATGGGCATTCTCTGGAAATCCTAGAAATGGCTGTTTGGGAAAATTACAGTTTCTGAAAAACGCAGACCAGCCTCTCAGGCACCAACAACCATGGCATGTCCAGAGGGAATTAAATTACCTTTCCCTTTATGTTTGGTTTGAACTTCATCTTGACTACATCTGCATGCCAGAATGCACTGAGTTGCTGCATTGAGCAGCTGTACCTAATGAAATGACTACTGAGTGTGTGTGTGTGTGTGTATGTATATATATATATATATATATATATATATATACACACACACACACTAATATTCTTCTGTATCCATCTGTTATGTATTATCTTGCATTGGTTGCATGCTTTTGGCTATTCTTGAGGTGTATTTTTTTGTTTTTGTATTAATAGTTGATGGGTCTTACGTTGGTGACAGCTTTATGCTCTTGACTTTCTCTACAGCATGTTCATCTGCTAGGCCCACGTGGCAACCCAAAGCCAGAAGAGTTCTGGAAAAGGCAAAAACACAATCACATACACACCACATTAAATAGTCTGTGCAGGTGCTTGCTATAAATTTTAACCATTACTCATGGTTCTGCAAACCTACAATTATATGGGATCAAATTTCAAATCTCACTCAAATTTCAAATTTCACCACACTGATATATTACTTGAGAGTCTCTAGAGACATCTGTAAATTGTAGCTTCGTTCCTGTTCAGGAAGCTTGGAGAATTCCACCAGACATGGATGCTGCCGCTTGTTATCATCTCGCACCTGAAGCACACACATAGAAAAAGTAAAGGTTTTAGGGCAGTCAGGACATGGAGAACTATTAGAGTCATGATCCAAATGCACTGTTGTGCCAAACATATTTGCTTTTACAAGAAGAGCTCTATCAATTCTCTTTAGGCTCCTCTTGTTAATGTTTGAAATAAGGGGACAGAGCACAGGTACATATACATACATACACACACACACACACACCTAGAACATAACACAGTAGGGTTGTGTGTGTGTGTGTTTGTGTGTGTGTGTCTCTGTTATGAAACACACTCAATAATGAGGGCAAGAAGCTCCAAAAATGCCTCTTGGGATTCCATAGTCAAATGTTGGTGGTATTATAACAAAGTGGAACATTTAGGAACAACAGCAACTCAGCCACAAAGTGAAAGGCCATGTAAAGTCACAGAGCAGGGTCAAAGGATGCTGAGACACATGGTGCACAGAGATCAGTTATCGGGAGAACAGTAATTGCCTGACTGCACTGTGCCAAATGTACAGGTTGGTGAAAGAGGGATCATGCTGTGGGGCTGTTTTTCAGGAGTTGGGCCCAGCCCCTTAACTCCAGTGAAAAAAAGTCTTAAAGCTTTAGCATACCAAGACAATTTCATACTCCCAACTTTGTGGGAACAGTTTGGCGATGGCCTTTTCCTGTTCCAGCATGACTGTGCACCAGTGCACAACGCAAGGTGCATAAAGACATGAATGAGCAAGTTTGGTGTGAGCCAACGTGGCTGGCTTGCACAGTCCTGACCTTAACCCGATAGAACACCTTTGGGATGAATTAGAGCATGGTCAAAAATTCTCATAAACACACTCCTAAACCTTGTGGAAAGCCCTCCCAGAACAGCTGAAGCTCTTATAGGTGCAAACTGTGGGTCATCATCATATTAAACCCTATGGATTAGGAATGGAACTTGAGTTCATATGCATATGAAGGCAGACGAGCAAATACTTTTGGCAGTACAGTGTAGCATTCAGTTCTGACTTGTGTCAGCATTACAGAAAAGAGATGAATGCCTGAAAGGGGTTGAAAATAAGTGTTTGGTTAAACATTCCTTTATCACATCATGATAAGATTTAGAAAGTATTTTGCCTGTTCTGTTTTATTGGACTGTGTGTGGACCCAGTGTAAAGTACTTTGTAATGGGCAATTTGAGAAGTGTGTCTAAAAAAATCTAGTTGCAATTATTATATACAGGTATGTGTCTGATACTCACTGCACCATAGGTCCACCCGAGTTCTATCTTATTCATCACCCAGAGTTCATGGATGTTTTCTGCAAGTTTCTCCCTGATTCTCTCCAAGAGAGGTGGCAAAACAATCTAAAAAGAAAACAAACAGGCTTTCTGTTCTTTCAGTCTGACATTCCATTATTGGTTATGATTGACAGAAAAAAAAAGCATTTCTGAATAACATCAGAAAAATATTAAAAACCGTAATCATGTGTATTATTGAGAAAAAGGAGAAAGAGATTGGTGACTTTTGAAGGCATCCATGACTGTAATTGCACCTGGCTGGTGTCTACAGGAGTGGGGGTGAATGCTGCCTGGCTCAAAGTGATGGTGGGTCCTAGCAGGTCTCTAGTGGCAGTCTGATCCTGACTGGCCTCCAGTTTCAGCTTCTCCCTAGGCAGCACAGCCTCATAGCAAGGAGCATAACCTGGAGGAGGGAGGAACTTGAACTCCCCATGACGCCCACCAAGGAGGAAACGCACCCTGCCATGCAACATATAACAGAGAGGGAATCAGGATGTGCATGAAAGCAATTACTGCAGTCATTACATAGGTGCAAAAGTATTTTAAAGACAAAAATTAAGCAAGCTGTTTTGGATTTCTTCTTACAGTACACAAAGAAAACAGACAATAACTCTGTTATCATGTGATCTTCAGTTAAACACTGACTTGACCCCAGCAGAGAAGCTCGCCACTGGGAAGAAAAGGCCATCAGAGTTGAAGTTCTCAAACATGCCCTGAACCGGCTGCCCATTGATCCTGAAGGAGATACTGGGCACACTGAGGTCCAGGCAGCAGCTCACCACATCCTCTGATCGCAGGAGATGCTGATTGGGTGAGCTAACAGTCCGTGCAATGCAGCCTGCACAGGATAGATAAAAGTGCAGTAATGACTTTAGTTTAGTTTAGTTTGGTCTGAATTCTGGAGCATGTAAACATCTGAATTCTAACTGCTTGAGCAGAACATGACATTAGAGTTTATACAGGGACATATTTCCATTTCTTTATGTTTTTTGTTTTAAGTTTACAGAGTGTTTCCTAAGTTACTGCTATGTATAAAGAAGCTCAAAAATCATATATCTCTGGTTTTGTTTTAAATATTATTTTGGGTATTTTTCCAATTTTAAAACAGTGAGCACCAATATGCATGTATTTTGAACATGACTGTTTAAGGCTGTTTATTTGAATACTTTGACTTGAAAGTTTATAGGAACTGGCTTACAATTGGAGCCTGTCTCCAGTGGCCATTAAAAGAAGTGTTTTTTCTTCGTCTTCAAAGATTTTTTTTAAGCTTTTATTAGGCAGGATAGTGGAGAAGATAGACAGGAAAATGAGGAGAGGGACTGAGGTTGAATGACACACAGGAAATGGTCTGTAACAGACCTGAATGCAGGCTCCTGCAGAAGGGGCTGACTTTGGGTATATGGGTTATAGCAGCACCCAGTTTCAATTTGTTTGGGAGAGTTTAAATTGCATGAATTCTCATTTAAAATCCCTCAGTATTAAAAAACAAAATCATGCACAGGCTTTGACTACGCCGGTCCAAAACCCAGGACAGCCAGTCCTAGACAAATCAGTAGTTTGAAATGTACACCGGTTGTAGATTATTTTTATTTGAGTTTCATTTAAATTATTTATTTACGGTGATTTGGAGATCTTTTTTAGTGCCTTGCCACTAAGGATGTTCTAATCATTGACATCTAACCTGAAAACCTTGATTCTAACTTTATAGATTTGAATGAGTTCTTAGTTTTTGTTTTGATCATATGTTTTTAAAATAAAAATGCATACAATGGTCAAATATTTCAATGAGAAAAATTATTTTGCGCTGTACAAACTTTCATTATCACTCATAGCTAGTTAATATAACAACTTCATCTCTTTACACACACACACACACACACACACACACACACACACACACACACACACACACACACACACACACACACAGCTCACCTGACCAAAGATGGAGTCCATCGAAGCCATAGGAATAGAGGTCATCACCCACCCCATTGCCTCCCCACCCCTCACCTCCACTGGGGTATGGTGCATAGCCACTAGTGTTGCCCCAGCCCACTCTCAGGTGAGTGGCCTCTGCTGTGACAAATGGCAAAACCTCATCCACAATGAACTCGTAGTACCACTTCCTGTACTGGGCAGAGCCATCACTGACACCCAGAAAGATGTTGGGACGCATGCTGTTGGAGTGAATGAATGTCATTGACTAAGTAAATACGGCATAACACTATTCTGATAACTATGTTACATTCCATAGTTTGACCATTACAATCGTAGTTCTATTTGTGTGTGTATACCTGCTTACGTGGTTGATCAGACGGGTCTGCAGTAACAAATCTCTTCCTGGCAGTAGGTTGTCACATATCAGGTGCTGGTTAGAGCGCACTGCCACGCCGTGACACACACACAATGAACATAACACGTCTAGAACCTAAACAGCATTTAAAAACAAGACAAGATGTCACTGTTTCTAAAATAGAAACACATACAAGTAAGCAGGTAGTGATATACATACTAAACTACATGTAACCCATGTAGCAAATTGCTGAAAAGGTCACTCTTGGCTGGAGACACCCACAGAGGGCTAAGAGCGTCAGTGCTTCAACCATTTACAACTAAAAGTTTCTAAAATGAACATTAGTATTAGGACTGGACCATGAAGCAATGGGAGACCAAATCACATGCACCCTTAATGGATGAATGCTCCCTGATACACTGCAGAAATTATTCATGCATGATTAAAACATGACGAGTACAAGATGTGGAGTTTCTGCAGGATACACTGGAAGAACAAGTCAGATCCATGGAGGCCCTACATCAAAATATTCAGAAATAAAAGCATCTGCTGGAAAGAGGTCTATGGAGTCCATGCCCTGATAAGGCAGACTTTTTTGTTTTTAATCGGCATGAGAGGGACATAAACAATACTAGGCTGGTTGTTTTAATACTGTAACTGTACAAAAACACAGTAATATTAACTTCAAACACCATGTTTAGATGTTCACATTTTTATCCATCATACACATCATGGAGGCATCTTTCTGATGCTAAATTCATTCTTCAGCACGCAAATACACGACAAAACCAAATCAGAGACATAAAAACTTATAGTATGGTCAGCCACAATAAGGACCAGGAGTCCTGCAACAGAGGGTCTGACCCCACAGAATCCTGCTATCAACAGAAGGCAGTGATAGAAGTCTAAACCCACATGGGAAGTTCTCCAAAGAACAGACTACCTACCTGTAAAAAAATTTATGCAAGTGTACCAGGGTTAATTAGCATTTATGTGCAATATCATTATCGAGCAATTTTCTTTCCTTTATTGCACTTTTGCACTATATTTGAACATATCACTTTAGATATAGATAGATACATACCATCAGCATTGTGATTTATGTTTGTGGATAAGTAGGTGCCCATACCTTGTGATTCCGACCATGTTTATCCAATAGAGATATAATAGATTTGATATGTCCCTCTTTGATTATGTTAAGTGCTTCAGGACTCTCCACCAGCACACAGTGAAGCACCTCCAATATACCTATAATTAAAAATAAAATGTAGTTTGTGTATAACATAATTCAAAACTACAACCACAGTGCTAAGCACTGCTCACATAGAAACTTTCACTACACCCATTATCAGACTCTGCGAAAGCACTTTTGCTCAGAATTACAATCTAATTTCTGACACTTTCATTCACTTGTGGTGTGATGTTTCCCGCTATCATATTGCTGCTTGAGTCAACAATGTAAACTTAGAAACTTGAGGCATAGTCATGCTTGTGACAGGTGAACAGGTGGCTTTGTGTTAATTTAGTTGAAGAAGCCTTTAATGAGTTGATTAAATCCACACAAATGATATCTGAACACTGATTTTTGCATGTAGCATACATTTGTATGTAACAAAGAGATTTTTGAATGTGGACTTGTACGTAATCATATCTTATATTATACCTTGTAAAAGATAAATAACCTACCAGAACAAGCTTCCAGCCGCTCCAGTCTGCTAATGAGCCAGTCCAGTGAACCAGAGAACTGGGCACAGTTCTTCCTGTTCCCTCTGATGAGTGCCGCTAGAAAAATGAATGGGAAAAGGAGTGGACAGTAAAGAAGAGGCATGATATCAAGAACTGCAACAATAACCCAGAAAACTGTAGAATCATCTGTTCTTACTGATCCCATGTGTCTTTGCAGATCTCTGCATCACTATCACTATCTAATGAATATCAGAGTCATTTGTCATCTCTTTAAATAACCTGAATATCAAAATTTATCAGCTCTAAAGTGTGGTTTTAGATGAATGGAATTACAATGGGGGATATTATGTCTTTCCTATGCATCTGTCTGTACACTGTTTACCCAGGAGCTGGTAGAGGGAGTTGAGAATGGAGCTCCATGCCTCTCCAGCCTCCTTTCCAACTGCCTCCGCGAAATGAGCTGCACTACTATAGACGTGAAGACGATCAATACACTCCAAAACCAGGCTGATCATCCCCTAAAGACACAGAAGTTGTTGGTTTTACTTTATTCACCTGGACTGAGATAATGTGTGCAATGCTGCTGCTCTATAAAACAGAATCCAGTCAGAAAAATTAGGAAATAGAAGACAAATTGAATGCGATTCATTCATTCATTATGTGGATATGGATATTGCTCTAGATAATGCAATCAAGCTACTACCTGAATTTAAAAATGAAGACAATGTCAAAGTACCAAAAAAGTGGCTCCTGGAAGTTGACTCCAAAATAAAAAAGAGTCAACCTTGTACTGTTAGGGATTATTTTTTACTCAGTGAATAAAGGACAACCCCAGTAAGTTAATTAATAAACAGTGATTCAACCAAATAATAAACAATTAAGTAATACACTAGACAGAGAGCAAAAGATAGATAATGCTAGACTAACTTCTCTGTTCGGGCCACCATGTAAATATATTAAACTAAATCTTTAACATGGAAAACAAAATCTGTCTGCCTACCTCTTCCTGAAAGAGATTCTGACGGTTCTTCAGAGCTCTCAGTCGGTTCTGCTTGTCTTCATGTTCCAAGTGATCTCCAGGTGGTTGGAAGTAGCCAATTAAATCCTGTAGACTAAGGCTAACTGAGTCTATTGGCAGATCCAAAGTAGAGCTCCTTCCCTTTTTTCTTAGTATGTCCAGACCCCTGGGGGAAACAGAAAGAGGATGTCAATCATCCTTTAAACCAGTGAATAAGAAATTGCAACTGACTGTAACAATGAATGATAATGTCAGGGATCGATGGCAGTCAAAGTTATTGGTGATGGCTCATCAATCAAGGTGATTTTTATTCATAAGAAATCAAATTTGCCAAGCTGCACATAGTTTCATGTCAAAATCTCCACATATAACTGACACTAGATGTATCTGTAGGTGCAATGGCAGGAGCACACGAGCTCAGCCTCAGACTTTGATGCGCTTTGAAACACTACACTGAACCATTATAATCATTATCAAATGAGAGAAAACAGGAAAATATTTCTGACTGTTGGGTTCATTTTTAAAGCAGATCGTAATGTGAACACATGTGCAGAGCCAATCTTGTCTCCTGAACTTTTTTCCACTGAATGCTTTTGTCAGGAAAAAACTTGGCTTTGAGGAAGGGATGGTGCAGGAGAGGTGAGATATTTTACACAGGAAAAAAGGAAACTGGATGAGTTGGTAGAACTATAGGGCCCCGTTTACACGACACGGTGTCGTTTTGATGCGTTTCACCCTTCCGTTTACACAGTAGCGTTTCAGAAGCAATCTCCGTTTACATGGTGATACGTGAAATGATGAAAACGATGAAGTTCCCATGCCAGGCCACAAGTTCACGTTGGTTTTTTCTTTGCAAAGCATGCATGGAGGGACACAGAAGGAAGCGCGGCAAATTGTTCATTATGTACAAAATGGCCAATGTGAGAGGTTTTGTGTGGACTGACGATGAGGTTGGATTGCTGGTGCACACGACACTGAATTACAAAACGGCAAGAACACAAGAAAAGCACAAGAAGCATTTGTGAATCCACTAGTACTGTCTATCAATTTGCGTATGCATGGAAAACTGTGGCGGTCGCAACCATAGTGCGCATGTGCGAGTCACCCGTTTTCAAATCACCCCATTTTCAACCGTTTACACAATGCAGGCCGGTGCGTTTCTGAAATGCTCCACTCTGGACCCTGTTTCCGAAACACATTGTTTTCCCTCCGTTGTCGTGTAAACGGAAGGGCGAAATGCATCAAATCAACACTGTTTTCGAGTGAACGGGAGGCCGAAACGCATCATTTTGAAACGGTGTCGGTAAACGGGCCTAGGTTTAAGTTAAACAATTAGAGCCAGTAAATGTCTTTACTATAGCTGTTTGGCTAAATCAATCACCATTGTATGTCAACATGCAAAGATCTTGTCCTAACTCCTGGTATGCGTGTTTCTCTTTCACCAATTAGCTTTTTCTTTTTTTTTTTTGGTGTACATTTGCCTGTTTCTGAAGTTCATCCTGTCAGTGTAATTTTACCTCATCTGGTAGCTTTGTAACTGTTGTTGTAACTGTTGTTGTTTTTGTGTGTGTGATTTCACCTGATGAATCGGTTGAACAGGAACACAGTGCTGCGGATGACCCTTGCAGTGCGGCTCTCCTCGTGCTGTGAACGCGACAGCGTTAGCCCATCATCCATGTGCCCCTCGTGGTGCATGATTGCCTGAAATAAGAAATAATATTTCTCCTGGTTCAGCCTCCGTTAACACCAGTTTTGGAAATACATTCAAATTTCTCATGTCCAGTCTCAGACTTTTAGTTTTAACTTCCCTAACTCCAGCAACTCTGCTTATTTTAAAGTGTTAGTTACACAACACAAGTTAATATACAATTTCCTTGAATTGTTTAAAAAAATATTTATGCTACCATTGGTGTCTCTTTCCTTTTACAATGCATATTAATTAAAAAAAAAACTTTTCTATTAAAACTGTCAGTTCTCAACCTCCTGTGTTTTATTATACTCATATTTTAAGTAACATTAATGCACGTGGCACCAGTACACCATAAGTCACAGGTTGATGATCAATTTTGTAATTATATCATCAGATCTGTGGCCATATGTTCTGGACATTTGGATGAATAGAGGAGCTGAGCTGTCAGCTGATCACCACCCCGTGGTGAGTTGGATAAGGTGAAGGGGGAGGATGCTGGACAAACCTGGTGCACCTAAACATATAGTGAGGGTGGGCTGGGAAGCCCTGGCAGAGGCCCCAGAACATGAGAGCTTCAACACCCACCTCCAGCAGAACTTTGACAACATTCAAAGGAGGCAGAGGACATTGAGTCTGAAAGTACCATGTTCCGCAGCTCCATTGTTAAGGCTGCTGCTCAGAGCTGCGGTTGCAAGGTGGTTGGTGCCTGTCATGGTGGTAATCCCCGAACAAGATGGTGGTCACTCTGGGTGAAGGGAGCCATGAAGCTGAAGAAGTCGTCCTACTGGGCCTGGTTAGCCTGTGGGACTCCAGAGGCAGCTGACGGGTACCAGCAGGCCAAGCGGAATGCGACTTGGATGGTGGCCGATTGCCGATGCCACAGCGTCGTCCTGTTCCTGATTTTTATGGACAGAATTTCTAGATGTAGCCAAGGGGTGGAAAGTTTCCACCCTAGTGGTCTCAGAAACTCAGCTCTGCTTTTTACAGATAATCCAACAGGACGTTGACTTCATCAAGTGGTAGTCTCCAGCTCGCAGTAGAACAGTTCGTAGCAGAGTATTAGCACCTCTAAGTCTGGGGCCATGGTCCTCAGCCAGAAAAGGGTGAAGTGCCCACTTTGGCTCAGGGATGAGTTGCTTCCCCAGGTGGAGGAGTTTAAGGATCTCTGGGTCTTGTTCACGAGTGATAAGGGATAAGGGAGCAGGAAATTGACAAACTGATCGGGGCTGCATCTGCAGTGATGCATACACTGCACCGGTCTGTCATGGTAAAGAGGGAGCTGAGTGTGAAAGCAAAGCTTATGATTTACCGGTCAATCTACGCCCCTATGACCATAAGCTTTGGGTAGTGCCCGAAAGAATAAGATCACGAATACAAGCGGCAGAAATGAGCTTCCTCTGAAGGGTGGCTGGCCTCTCCCTTAGGGAAAGGGTGAGGAGTGCAGCCATTTGGGAGGGGCTCAAAGTAGATCTGCTGCTCCTCCACATCAAAAGGAGCCAGTTGAGGTGGTTCGGGCATCTGACTAGGATGCCTCCTGGGCACCTTGGTTGAGGTGTTAATGGAAAGTCCCACTGGGTGGAGGGCCCAGGGCAGACCCAGGACACGCTGGAGAGATGATATCTCTCGGCTAGCTTAGGAATGCCTTGGCGTCCCTCCGACTGAGCTGGAAGAGGTAGCTGGGGAGAGGGAGGTCTGGGCTTCTCTGCTTATACTGCTGCCCCCGAGACCTGGCCCTGGATAAGCAGAAGAAAATGGATGGATGGATGGATGTTGATGGGAATTTTTAGCACTTTGATATTGATGTTTTACTGTCACTATTTTATATCATTTATTAACAATTATGTTGAATTAATGGTCACTATTCTATATCATTTATTAGTACCTATATTAATCAGCCACACTAGATTAATGAACACTGTATGCTTTCGATTAGTAGAATAAAACTGAGGCCTGTTGTATTCACTCCCTTAGATGCTCTGGCCTCACTCTTAGCTACCGCTAAAACCACTCTCTTCAATATTTACAAGCTTCACTTTTAACATAACGCTGTATCACCTTTTTTGTTAAAGTTCAAGTTGCTCAGCATTGTGTGCCCTTGAAATTTGGGTTTGTAGACCCACCTGCGTTTGTGTAACATGAATAAAGTGTGGGAATAAATTCTGTATACTTGGATAAAACTGCCCTAAGGAGTTTTTCATAGTGGAAGTTTTAGAAAGCTGTCAGTGGGAGTATTTTGGGGGCAGTAGTTTCAGCTGGGAGAAGTCCTTCATAATGACAGCTGTTAGATCTACTGTAAATTATGAGAAGCCACTGTGAACTGTGTTTCTGAGCCTGCACAGAAGAGTGGAACTAGTGGAGCCCAAAGGTGATTGGTCTATTTCAGGTTTTAATGGACAACGCTTCATGTAAATTAGGAGAGGTCTCTTACTTTTGCTCTTCACTATTCTGTCCTCAGCTTCTTTTCTTCCTGTTTCTGCATCTTTCTCTATCTCTGTATGTGTGTGTATCTTAGTCTTAACTATGTTACTGTCTGTGTTTTGTGTAACTAATATGTCTAATAAACAGCCTGCATTGAAACTTGCTCATCCAGTGATTTTTTTGGAAACTGGTTTTAGTTGAGTTTGAATTTTCGGCAAAGGGAATATGGTAATCCTAAAAATATTACCAACAATGCACCTCATTGAAGCGCAGAATTCTTTCCTTGATTACAAAAAAACTCTTTCACAACATCTAACCAAGTCAAGAACATTCTCAAAGAGGTTTAAAATCAAGAGATCCATTCATGGATGTAAACACACGGGAAGAGAAAAGTATGGAGAAGGAGACAAACAGCTCATATCTGATCCACACACCATCTATCAAATATGGTGGAGGCAATGTTATGGGACTGCATATGTGACTGTCAATGGATCAAGGTCACTGGTGTTTATTGATGATGTGACTACTGACAGAAGTAGCAGGATGATTTCTGAAGTGTAGAGGCCTATGCTCTCTGCTCAGATACAGCCAAATACTGCAAAACTCTTCCTACAGCATTTTGCAGAATAAGTGGATAATGGGTTGAGCAGGTGACCACATGCATATGCCGCTTTGCGGTGCGGGCAGCACAAGTTTGACTCCCAGCTTGTTGCCAATCTGCCCGCGTGTCTTCCCCCATATCCTTCCCCTCATTTCCTGTCTCTCTCTATACTGCCAATAAAGCCGCTGTGGCCAAAACAAAAACTTCTTGATCTAAAAGTGGCAGCAGAGTCAAAGTAGCTGAGGTAAATCCATATCTATCCTGAATGCTATTGGGTTGGTCAAACCGGATCTCATAAGATCCTTTTGGATGGCTTTTTTATTATTTTTGCCAGGATTCTGCTTTTGAATGTCCTGGAAAAATTGTTTTTCCATTGAAATATAAACAAAAAAAAAGAAAAAAAAACTTTACGCCATTCTGACTTGCAAGAAATGTATGAATGATTCTTAATTTACTGCTAACATTATGAAAGGCCACATCTACAGACACAAGTAATTAAATGGCTTGGTTCAGTATGGTACCTTTCTCTGTACTCCACCCATGCGTGCACACTTGGCATCAACAGTCTGGTACGTAAGCCACAGACAGGTGTCAACATGTTGAATGTAACACACAGAGTCGCCATACTTAATGTCAGGAGTACCCATGCCATCCATGTCTTTCCTCACACTAGGGTCCAGCTTTTCCTGAAGGAAAAACAAAGAGGAAACAAGTGAAAATACAGATTAAATGTTACAAGATAGTCAAAGAACTGCACCACAGAACACCACTTTAAGGATGCTAGGTCTGTCATGATCTACTGCAGCAGGCAAGGCAGACTATTTAACTTAAGCTTTATTAATTAAACTCAAAGTACAAACGGGATGGGAGGCAGCTACACAAAAACACAAAACTCGAAACACAAAGCACACAGCAGGGAGGCCAACATTCATGGTTACACAGATGACTACACTGATGAGGATGCGACAAAGACAAAAGCAAACAATAAACTAACAAAAAAACTAATGAGGGAAGTGACAACAGGTGGGATCACAGCTGAACATAATTTTAGAGACAAGACGAGGGACAGCAAAAATAACATCAAGTACAGGAAGCAAGGCTGTCACAATAAAACAGGAAGAAACTAATCATGGTACATGCAGACTAGACACACAGGGACAGCGGCACACAGAGGGAACCTGAACACCAAAACCAAGGAAACAATGGGAAGGGAAACTAAAAACCAAAAAAGGTCAAGACATGGGGGCAAAACAAACACAAGTACACAGACACAGGGAAGACAAGAATGAAGGGAAACAGAATGAAATACAATAACTAATAACAGGACACCGAAACAATAACAAACTGAGGATCTAAACTGGAAGGAAATATAAGAAAACAACTAGAAATACAACAAAACAGAACCTCACAGAAAACAAAAAAAACACTGTGCCAACGGTCCAGGACCATGACAGGGTCATACTTCTGTTGTGAAATACTATAGCAAGAAAACAAACTCAGAAAAGTGGGCCTATCATGACCCAGAGATTTTCCCTTCATTATGAAGTGATGATACAGTAGATTATGGCCTTCACTGACAGCATTGTTGTTAATATCACTGACACTGTACCTTGGAAGACCTGAAGCAGAAGGCTGTCAGACTTGACATCAGCTTTCTCTTTATCCAACAGAAGCAGAGACTTGTCTTCTATCATGCTCAGATACTTTCCTGTGGTCACATGTCTCAGTCTGAATGGCTGACCCCAACGAATATGACTCCCACTCCACCTGGACACATTTACAGAAATGCAAAACTCAAGAAACTTGCCTGGTTTAGCAGTGGATGTTATAAAGAATGACACCAATGGTTTTACTGCTTTTAAAGCTACATTATACTATTTAGTTACTTAAGCATAGATTACATGATTAAATGTGTGTGTGTGTGTGTGTGTGTATATATATATATATATATATATATATATATATATATATATATATATATATATATATATATATATATATATATATATATATATATATATATATATATATGTGTGTATGTGTGTGTGTGTGTGTGTGAGTGAAAGAGAGAGAGAGAGAGAAAGAGACATTTTTATGTTCCCAATTTTGTGGGAACAGTTTGGGGATGGGTCCTTCCTGTTCCAAGATAATGTGCAAATGCAAGAAAGCAGTCCTACATATTTATTTAATATGTGCATTGAAGGACATATCCTGATCAAAAATGACTAAGATTCCTTACAGTGTTACTAGAGGCCGATGTATTATCATCCAGAGTAAGTATCTTTGTTAGGAGGGCTTTATACAATGACCTTAGTTTTATCTGAATTTAGAAGCAGGTAATCCCATGTCCCCCTTTGTGATTGGCTGCATGGTGTGCCCATCAGTTCTGCCCCTGTCCTCAGGTTTGTGAGCAGAGTTAATGAGAAATTGGGGAGCTGGCTCTCATTCGATGGGAGTCGGCTCTTCTGATTCACTACCAAGCATCGGCTCTTAGAGCCGGCTCTTTTGCGAGGGACACATCACTATCTCCCACCCATCAGGGCCTACATGGATGACTTGACCATACTGAGCACAACTGTGTTGTGTGTACAAAGTGAACATCAAAGGGCAACATTAAGTGGGTTAAGACAAAAATCAAGCCAAACAAATCCCGAAACATCTCCATAGTCAAGGGGATACTTAGGGACATGAGGTTCTGCATCGGTGAAGACCCTATACCAGCAGTGTCTGAGAAGATTGACAAGTGTTTGGGCAGATGGTACAATCGGGGTGCCTGCGGCTCAGAAGGTAGAGCACGTCATCTACTAATTGGAAGATTGGTAGTTCTATCCCTGGCAGCCCCAGTTTCGCATGCCAAAGTATCCTTTGGGCAAGACACTGAACCAACAGTAGCTAGATAGAAAGTACATAGACATAGTAAAAAGTGATTGTATGAATGTGTGCATGAATTGGTAAATGAGATTTACCCATAAAGAATCCTGTATAACGTGCTTTGAGTACTCAGGTAGAGTAGAAAAGCAGAATATAAGAACCAGTATAATTACCAACAGCAAGTTAAAAGTCTGGTACCTACAGTTTGGACATTTGGACTATGAATGAGGCCCCTTTAACAACTGGAGAAGATGGAAAGAATTTTATACATGAAGAAATGGCTTGTTTTCTGCAGGGTCCGAGCAACATCGGCCTCTACGAAAAAGAGCTCCTAAAGCTGATTCTGACCAGTCTCACAAGAAGTACAAGTACAACGATTAGACAGGGCCATATACCTGGAGGCACTATCAGGTACTAAAATCCTTGGCAGCGGCCCTGGAAAGCCGGCAAGCAGGCAGCAACCAATTCTTTGTCCCCAACATCAAAAGAGCCTCTGAGGACCATAGCCTTTGTGAAAGGAGGACAAAAATTGCCGCGGTATCACCCCACCAAGCTGCAAGCTGGACACTTCAGCATGGCCAATGACTGTAAAATGCTGGCAGACCTTGGCCAGCAACTCATCTTTCTCTGGCACTCTGGTCTGAACGAAGTAGCTAGATTCAAAGGAACTGCTGGGCCTCAAAAAGATGACATCAGTAACTAGATGGTAGGATGAGGGGGCAGCACAGGGACACCATGAGCTGCCATTGAGCCCTCCACAAAACACTGAAGATGAAAATAACCCTTACCTATCAACCTTATGCCACCCTCAACAATCTCATGTACATGTAACACCTCTTGCCAAACAGATTGATTTTACATCTCATCCTGTGTTTATTTGATTCTGCCTGAGGGAAGCATGTATAATGTAAAGAGAATTTGTCCAAGCACAGAAACCTTCATAATTAACCTTAGTGTGTGAAGATGATTCCCCATTTACATGAACAACCTTGAGTCTATTAGATAGATATGATTCAAACCACTGCAGTGCAGTACCTTTAATACCTACCTGATCTCTGTAATAAAATATTATGTTCAACAGTATTGGCAGGACAAGTACAGACATGATTCAATTATCAGAGATCATAAGAAGATAATTTAAGATTTACGATAAGAGATGCTGTGAGATCGTGAGACTCCCAGTGCGATACTTGGAATTCAAAGTTGCGGAGCCAGCTACTAGATTAGACCTTTAACTAAGCTAGTAACATTTCTATTTACATTTAAACAAACTACTGACACCAACTCAAAACAGACGACATGTGCCCCTCCTTATCTAGCCAAACTTCCTCACATCACCTCCTCATCTCGCACCCTCCGCTCTTCCTCCTCTATCCGCCTTACTGTTCCCCCTGTGTGCCTCAGTACTATGGGGAACAGAGCTTTCTCCTCATCTGCTCCCCAGCTATGGAACTCTCTCCCACCAGACATTCGAAATATTGACTCTCTTCATATCTCCATATCCTGACTCAAAACTTACCAGTTCAAAATTGCATACTTGCTTTAATTCCTTTGGTCATTTTAGTTTCTTGTTTGTGCTTTGTTGTGATTTGTCTTGTTTTCACCCCTGTAAAGTGTCCTTGGGTGTCATGAAAGGTGCTTATTAATAAAATGTATTATTATTATTATTATTATGTGACAACACTATCCAGAGTGGAGGAACTTGAGGATTTCATAGCTCGATCAATATTTCTACCTGTGCATCATGGAAGAATCCAACAAACAATCGGATAACCCGACCAAGAAGGCCAGCAAGAAGATTCATCAACTGACACTGAGGACTTAAGCACAACCGACATTCAGGTAAGTGTTTTAGAGTCTATTACATTAAATTGGATATCCTAGCCATGCTTCATCAGGAGATCAAAGACTTAAAATCAAGCTTAGAATTCATGCACTAACAAATAGCCAATCTCCAAAAGGACAATGCCAAACTCAGACCCTCCATGTCAGCAATAACGGTCCAGATGGAAACTCTAAAGATCGAAGATAAATCCTTGAAAGAAACTGTCCTCAACATACAAACCAGAAATAAAGAAGAAAAATTATCTCATAGACTATAATTTTACCCAGGTCTTTTCAGCTTGTTATAATAGTAGACAAAAATGAGTCTCTATCTTGGTACATAAAAGGTTATCATTTATTCTGAACAATACAATAATAGATCCAGAAGGTTGATTTCCCATAATTCAGACAACTATTTTCAATAAGATTTTTACAATCATCAATCTACATGCTCCTAATTAGATTAGATTAAACTTTATTAATCCCTTTGGGAGGATTCCATCAGGGAAGTTAAAGTTCCAGTAGCACTTTTACATTGTAGGCACACAAGCAAGCACAACAGTAGTCAGAAATATACAAGCAAATTAATAAATAAGTAAATAATAAACAAAGATTAAACAAAAACAAAGGAAGATATAAAATGTCTGAGAGATGATGTGGAATTGCACCTTTATATTGCCCACTGTCCAGTATTGCTTTATGCTACATTGTGTTTGTGGTCAGGGCTCCACTCTCATCCCCATCAGTTTGTCCTGAAGCATAAGGGGGTGGATGGTCTTAAAGACACTTGAGAAATCCAGAAAGAGGATCCTCACCGTGCCATTTTCCTTCTCTAGAGGAGTGTGTATGCTCGGTGTAGCAGGTAGAGAATGGCATCCTCCACACCAACACCTGCACTGGCATGCAAACTGCAGATAGACCTGGACGCGTTTCACCTGGGGTCTGAGGAGGCTAAGGATAAGCCACTCCAACGTCTTTATTAGGTGCGAGGTGAGTGCCACCGGTCAGAAGTCATTCAGCTCGCTAGGCCGGTCCTTCTTCAGGATTGGAACGATGCCGGGTGTCTTTCAGAGGGTGGGCACTCTCCCCAGTTGCAGACTGTGGTTGAAGATGTGTTGAAGTGGTTCACCCAGTTCAGCAGTGCTGGTTTTCAGCAGTCAGGGGCACACATTGTCTGGGCCCGCTGCTTTCCTAGGATGCAGCTTCCTCAGCTGACCCCTGACCTGGTCCGCAGTAATGCTTGGAGGAGATTGTGTTCTGAGTTGGGGGAGGAGGAGAGCAGGGGTGCTGTGTTGTCTGCAGGGAGGTGTTTTGAGGGAAGAAGAGATGGCTGCAGTGAGGGGGAGTGGGGGGGGGTTGTGGCATGGGCTGATTGAACCTGTTAAAAAAGTTGTTCAGATTCATTTGCCCTCTCTCACTGTCCCCCCCCCCACAATTCTGGTCTTTGTGTTGGTTTTCACACCTTCCCAGACCTCCCTCGTGTTTTTCTCCTTCAACTTCTGCTTCACTTTTCTTCTGTAGCTGTCCTTTGCTTTCCTCACACCATTTCACCTCCTGCTGTGCTGCTTTCATTGCCTCCCTGTCCCTGCCCCTGAAGGCAGCCTTTTTCCTGTTGAGAACAACTGTGAATTCCTGCATTACCCATGTTTTTTTCATTAGGGTAACACCACATAGTCTTGGTGAGGGGAGACCATGTCTGTGCAGAAATTGAGGTAATCTGTCAGAGAGTGTGTCATCCCCACGTTCTCACAGTGTGGGCTCAGCAGCACAGCATCACAAAATAAAAGCAATAGTAATGTCACTAGATTTAGAAAAGACCTTTGTCAGAGTTAACCCTTCCTTCCTTTTCACAGCTCTTCACAAACCAAGATACACACTTCTCTTTCCCAACAGGCAATAAAAGTACCTAGGTATAAATGTCTCCTCTAAATTATCAGATTTAGTTCACTTCAACTTCACTTTTGGATAAGATTAATAGCAACTTGAAACACTGGAATAATCTTCCCATTTCCTTATTAGAATGAATAGCTACCATAAAAATTTAAGTTTTGCCCCAAATTAATTACTTTTTCTCAATTTTCTTTTCTTTTTTTTAAGCCTGTCATGTCTGGCAGTTTTCACAAATGGAATCACAATCTGAATGCATTATTGTACCAAACATATATGCTTTTAAAAGAAGAACTCTATAGGTTCTCTATAGGGTTCTCTTGTTAATGTTTGTTGTTTCTTTTATTTATTCATTCATTGTGTTTACTGTCCACAAAATATGACTGTCAGGTCTGACAGGCAGGAAGGAAAGAGTGAGAAGTACAAGAGAGAGAGACAGAGAGAGAAGGAAGGAGGGAAGAAAACAGAACAAATAAGGGGACAGACCTATGTACATATATACACATATACATATATATACATACACACACACACACACACACACACAATCTTGCTGTGTTATGTTTAAATGTATGTGTGTGTCTCTGTCATATAACGTACTCAGTAATGTGGGTGAAAAGCCGCAACCATGCCACCAGGATTTAGAGGTAAACAGGGAAAGACCCAGGGGACCCGGCCATCCACAGCCCACCTGGTGTTCAAGAGACCTGAGAACGAGGGCCCAGGTGCCAGAGAGCCGCCCAAACCCTAGGGCACAACCCCCACGGGAGCGGGCCAACAGCCATGCCAAGACATCAGGCCACACACCCCGGGACCCACAGGAACCCACATTCCAGGGGAGATAGCAATAATTAGTGGGGAACAATAGGGTGGGGTGTGTTCCGGGTGACACATCCCACAGGGGCAAAGGTTCAGTAAGCCACAGGCCCAGACCCAACTATGCACATGTGCTCACATACAGTATATACAAGTCGCATACACACAGACCTTATATGGACATGAAGTGTGGACAAGCGAGTATCAATGCAGAGCCAGGGACACAGCCGACCCAGCCCCGAACCACTAGCCAGACCCTACCCCATGTTTTTTTCTCAATGATTCCATTCAAACCTACATCCAAATGGTTTCAATTGCTAGAATCCAACATCACAAAATTCTACTGGAAAAATAAAAAGCTAAAATTAGTCAATCCACTCTCCAGAAAAGCAAAAGTGATAGAGGTTTGGAGGCATCTAATTTTTTGTACTACTATTTAGCTAACCAGATACAATATATTATCAAATGGATTCACCCAAATGAAACCCATAGCTCTTGGATAGAATTAGAACAAATAGACTGTAAACAACATTAAACTTCCACAGTTTAATGTTGGACATTGATGGCTTCTTTTACTCCTCTTTCAAACTATCCCACATTCCTGGTCCAAAACATCAACACTGGCATCCTCGAAGAGTGTCCTTCATCCTTTGTGTGCAGAAGTATAGCTGAGTCTTGTCATGCTGAACTGGATCTTTATTATGCTATGCCTTTGTGGAGTGGCCTTTAGTTTCTCCAATGTAGAGGTCTGAGCACTCCTCGCTGCACTGCAATGCACAGCATACACTACATTGCTTAGCTTGTGTTTGGGAGTTTTGTCCTTGAGACCGGTTTTTGTCTTAGAGTGTGGCTGGGATGCCATGCTTGGAGAAAATTCTCCCGCATTTCACTGACAACCTGCTACGTGAGACATAATGTTAGTTGGTATCTGACTTTCGTTCCTGTGCATCTTCATTGATTTGATGAAGGCCCAGTTGGGATAACCACATCTTTGAGGATGCCACTGTTCACAATTTGGACCGAGAACAAAGATGGTTTGAAAGAGGCGTAAAAGAGGTCTTTTTTTTCTCTCTCTCTCTCTTGCTCTCAGTGGAGATGGACACATTTTCTTCTCTCCCTAACCCTTCTTTATCTACCCTGCTTTAGTGCTTCACTGCTTTAGAGCCTCTCTTCACACAGCTTCCAAACCACGAGGAGATTGGGGAAAGGAGAACCCTCTTTCCTCTTGTCCGACTGACATACCCTGCTGGCTAAGTTATGGATTCCTGTGGAGAGTGGAAGATGACGTGCCTGGCTGTATTGTCGATTGAGGACATGGCATATATATTTGGCTTATTGATACCAGGATTTCTCCTGATTGGACTTGGGGATACCTGGCTTATCGTGAAATTCGGAAAGTCTGGGCAGCAGTTCGGGCCTTGGTAAGGCCGCCCGTGACACGAATGCAGAGCAATACAAATTCAAACTCAGTATATCTGAAGCTGAATCGGAAGGGACTAGATCTTGGAGAACTATCTGTTTCTGCACAGTGAGGAACAAACCAAGAAAATTCGGATGATTGGATTTTTCACCTTTGAGAGGTGCCAGAAAGACTGTAAGGCTGTCAGCAAATTAATCAGTGACAGCCTGTACCAAAACAATTGTAGAATCTGAAATTTGGCTCCCTATAGGCCTTGGATTGCCGGTTATCTAATTTTTCTCCTGGATGTTATGTAAACAGATGCTCTATGCCCTGCTTGTCCCATCGTCTGACCTGTGTGAACCGATATCCCTAGACCTAGCTGCTAATGAACATTCCACCTCTTATAAGGAACTGTTAGCTGAGGGGGGAGTGAGTCAGCCCCACAGTAACCCGAACCCACTCGCCTTCGCTGGTTTCCTTCCATCCCCACCCCTCCCCACCCTAGCACTCCCATGCTTTATGCTATATGTGCTAAATATGCTATGCAGAGTTTTTTTTGCAACCTCGTATTGCACCCTGTGGGGCTCTGTGGGGCCCGCTTAGGGCATAGTATGAGATGATTTTTTTTTCTCCTCATCTACCCCTTCGTGTGTTCGCTATTGTTTCATCTTTTGTAATGGCAATGATGATGGCAGCAAGGGCGCAGACACTTATCTCCCAATGTTTGTCTGGTTGGTTGTTCTGTTAACTATAATTTCCCCATTGTGGAATTAGTAAAAAGTATCATTCATTCATTCATTCATTCATTCATTCATTCATTCATTCATTCATTTCCACTGTAAATGAGAGTCATTGGCTTAAGACAACCAGCAGTCAGCTTCTTACAATACAACCTAGAGATCCCTTCCAGGTGCCTCAAACCTCACTCACACCTTACTTCAGGAGACCTATTGAGGTCACCTAAAGTGACAAGGTCTCACAGGTCTCACAGTGGTTTCACGGGAAATCCTTTGTGGTGACTATAACCTGAATGACTGAGAACCTACATAGACAATGAGTCAACAACCACCTCCAAAGGGGACACCCCCCACCAGGGTTTAAATAAAGTCCAGTCACCTTTTATCAAGTTTTTGAGAATACCAGGAACAACACTTAACAGCAGCTATCAGGGATCAAAAAGCTACCAATTCCACCAAATTATACTGTATATGCATATGGTCAATATGACTGCTATGACCATGGCCACAACCATCTTTAGTTGACTGGTAACATTACAGATCCATATATTCTTTGATCTTTTATTGATTACAAATTATATTTATACATATCATATTTATTTATTGAAAATGTATGTAAATAATGTATTGTGGTCAGAATGACCACCTATGGGAGATCTAGGTAGAAACACTCATAACTCTCTTGTGTCTTGTAATTTTAATAAAATGATAATGTTAGAATATAGTATGCACATATTTAGGAAAAGGAACGGTCCTACAGTTACATAGGGTTTATAGCAACAAAGATTACACTGAAAATTTGAAAGAAAGGTCAAAATGGCCACCTTGGGACTTCCAGTGTTATTGCATCTAACTGATCCATTTACACAGTTAGGTGGGGCTTACAAAAAAACACTCACACTCA